>JAZDUH010000238.1:1332500-1573536 GCA_036419115.1 Scarus forsteni | reverse complement strand
AATTCAACCAGCCAGTTGGTGTAAATCATGCCCTGGAACACTGCAGAGATGGTTGAGAGCAAATCAGCTGAAAAGATAGAAAAATATTAAGGGGGATGTAAACTTGATGTTCGAAGAAAATGAATACACAAATGATGTTTAATAAATGCAGATTTCATCCAGTAAAAAGTAACTGACCTCCAAAAACGTGAAAGAGGGAAATAATGATGATCTGGTCATAGTTAGGTTCTCTGAAGGCATATTTAAGGAACAGAGCTTCCTTTTGGTGGAGCACTCTGGAATCCTGGTCAGTGAAACACAGTCAGTCAAATATGCTGAACAGATTATTTTGATCGTATTACAGGATAAAATACCAACGATGTGATTATACAGTAAAAAGCAGAAAGTGAGACCTGTCTGGTCATCTCATACCCTTTGAAGGTGAAGTTTTTCCTCGTGTGTCATGTTTTCATGTTCTTTCATCTTACTCAGATTCTTTATTTTTTCTAATTCCATCCTCGTCTTCTGTAAATGTTCTTCAGGCAGAGGACTTGAGACAAGGTCTTTTTGCTGAGGGTAGTCTGGAGCAGACCAGGACACAGAGCAACAGTGACAGCTATGTATGAGGGGAAGTAAATAATTTCTTAAACAACTATGAAAAGTAAGAATTGATGTATATTATCTGAAAGATATTCAACTTGGCAGATAACATCTTGAGACATTGCTAATCAGGATCAAAAAATATAGAAATGTATGCAAACTTTTCTGGTCAGTGTTTATCGATGTTTGTTAGTCAGTCTTTATTGTCTGTAATATTGGAAAAATGTACCAAAATACTCTAAAGTGTATTTCTGTATAAACGCACTTGGTTTAAAAAAGGAAAATTTAATCCTAAAAGTTATCCTGATCTCTTACTTTATCTTTCTTCAATGTTCATTCTTTCTTTCATTCATTTTCAATACGCCTTTATCCCTTTTGGTGTTGCGGGGGCCTGAAACCTATCCCAGCTATCATTGGGCGAGAGGCGGGGTACACCATGAACTGGTCGCCAGTTGATCACAGGACCACATTGAGAAACAGATAACCATTCACGCTCATTCTCATACCTAAGGACAATTTAGAGTCACCAATTAACCTAATGAACATGTTTTTGGTCTGTGGGAGGAAGCTCAGAGTGAACCCACACATGCACAGGAAGAATGTGCAAACTTCACACAGAAAAGTCCCTGTCTGACCCTGGAATCGAACTGGGAACCTCCTTGCTGTGAGGCACGTGCACTACCTGCTGCGCCACCATGCCGCCCCTTTCTGATATAACCAATACATTTTTAATTTGAAAGGGGTGTTTATTGGCAAGATTCTGGTGAGGCAAAATGACACAGCAAATCACAGTATTGTAAGTAGGAAAAAATGTAACTTTTTTTTACAAAAAAAACATTGTTGATTGTTTTCAAGTGAAATCACTATATCATATGTACAAAAACAGTTTCTAATTGGTGAAGTTCACACAAACCATCATCTTACCACATAAAGAAACTTCACTGTCCTTCCGAGTGACAAAAACAATGATAACAAATAACTGAAACAAATGGTTGCATGCCTGCAATCAACTTGTTAGAGGCTTTACTTCAACACAAATTAAATATCCTAAATATCTATCAACTATAAATTAACATAATAAGATATTCAACAAGCACTGCACTACAAAATGTAGTTATACACTGGGATATAGATATGTTTGTACAGCCCGATCCCATACAGTAGAATCTTGTTTCTCATTATACAACTTATTCTGAAACAGAGACTGTCACCATGTGGGAGACAGATGAATTCTAGTGTGGTGAATATCAACTGTTCTTTAGAAAAAGCACATTTATACAGCATACCACATATCAGCAAAACTTCAGTATTTTACACCCCTAAAAGTGAGGTCTTGCATTGTAAATCATAAAACAACTGTCACAGCGTCATTCAAACTGTTTAAAATATTGAAAACAGCATACTTGAATTCTCATTACTGTTACAGTTTATGAAAATCCCCAGGCCTTGAGCTGACTTACATTTCCAAGAAACCGCAGCAAGAAGAGCAACTGCAAAAGCAGGTATGGCACGAATGTCCATGATGGATACAGCCTGTAGAACTGGAAGAGAGAAATCATTGATTTCTTACTTTATGTTGACAAACACATATAGATAGATTTTCATTCCCATTTTGACTTTTTCATGCTTATTTCAAATGTATAATAAAAAACATTTAAAGTTGTTAAAGATACTGTTTTGAGGAACCATGCTTTAACATGTGCAACAGGTATGAGTGTTAAAGAGGCAGTGATGTCTTTGTTAGTCATACAAATAATTATATACAGTGTTTGTTGAGAACACTCATTTGAAGAGGAAACAATGAGCAGCCTGTTGTTAGACTGTTTGATATGTGGTAATAAACTGGACTGTGATCATTTTCAGGTCTTACAATCTTAAACTTAAATATTTTCTTTTTCATTAGAAGTGTGCGCGGTCTTAAAAAACACAGATCAATATAAAAGGAAGAACAGTTGAAACACTGCCGCAGAAACACAATCTTAACAATCACCACAGGAACACAAGTCACCACATTTAGGGAAGTGGCCCTAAAACAATAAAAGATAGGAAGCCTGGTTGCAGTGTAATATTGATGTTTTGAGAATAGAGATAGTTATTTCCTCCAATAAATAAAAAAAAATGAAATTTTCCATTTTAAAACAAATACAAACTCTTTGGAACATGCACAGAAAACAATTGAAATAGTTTAAGGAATCTTGCGAAAAAAAGAGAAAACTTACATTCCTGCTCAAGCTCCACACGTGTAGTCTCAGACTGATATGCGACCTGTTCAAAGTCCAATAACTGAATGTGATCATGTTATAAAGTCAAAGAGAGTCAATCAACATTTATGAACAATTGGCTTCACAGTCAAATCAACAGATCTGTTTATCACAAAATCAAGAGAAATTTTAAATCAAACCACTCTTTCAAAATGCAGATATCAACCATATTATTATTATTTGCCCTTTTTTAATTTAACAAAGACACTGTTACATGTAAGCCACAGAAAAACTGTTGACATTTTCTGTATGAATTTTGCAACAAACTGCCTGTGTGCGAGGGTATACTATACATGTATATATACTATGTATAAACATATACTGTACATTTTATCAATACCAACTGGTATTGTATTTTATATTTTTGGCCTGAACAGTGACCTTTACAAGAGGTATATCTTGTTGGAATTGTGCTTTTGTAGAACAAGCAGCACAGCTACACCTGTGGGTAGCACCTTCACAAAAATGTGCCATAATCCCAAGCCAGTGTTCTAATGCAGAGTGTGAATGTTATTTGCTAACAGTCCTGGTACCATTTCCAAACTTAGGACCAAGTTCTGTTAGACCGGTTCAGTCAAAGAGGGACAGATACAGATTGAGTTTTTATTTCAAGGTACTGAAAAAGGAATGATTTGCGTTTAAGACTTGTCTTAGGCTCCTTAATAAGCACTCTCAGTGCAACTGTGCATGTCTGTCTTGTGTTTGGAAACAGTACAATAGCATTGATGGAGTGTGTGGCAAGTTTTAAACATGGTGGTACACATTCTTCCCAATATTGAAATGATGTGCTTTATAATATGTACTGATATACACAACCCAAACTAAAAAGAAATGACTTTTAAAGTTCTTTAACTGTCTTGCACAAGGCCATACACAAATGTTAAGTAAAGTTTTAAACCTATGGGAGAAAAGTTGTGAGGACAGCAAAGCAGGCTGTGACAGTTTGTCCTGCAGTACAAAGTGAACTGAATGAGGAGGGAGTTTAGCTGCTGATGCAAGCTACAACCTTTCCACGTGTCAGCAAGGGCTGACATGTGGGAAGGTTGTGGTTTTAAAAGTAAAACAAACACATCTGAAAACAGAGTGGCTGCTTCTGTTCTGTGGTGTAACAGCATCAGATATGACAGAGAGCAGTTATGACAATGTGGTTACACAGTTAAACTATAGTCAAAGCTTTAGAGAAAAGCAAACACAATGTGGTTATGATGATGATTAAAGATTATGAGGTTTCTAAAACAATGCTTAATTCGCTACTATGATCATGCAATCATATTTAGAATAGGTAGTTTTAAGTGCCCGCTCTTGAAAGCCTACAAGGAAAAGAACAGCCTACCACACATATCTATCTATCTATCTATCTATCTATCTATCTATCTGTCTGTCTGTCTGTCTGTCTGTCTGTCTGTCTGTCTGTCTGTCTGTCTGTCTATCTATCTATCTATCTATCTATCTATCTATCTATCTATCTATCTATATATATATATATACATATATATATATATATATATATATATATATATATATATATATATATATATTTATATATATATATATATATATATGTAGGCTGTTCTTTTCCTTGTAGGCTTTCAAGAGCAGGCACTTTGTATATGGGCCATTCTACCGAATTTGTCCAAACTGTGGTCCCACACTAAAAAAACTATGTAACAAAACAATTAAGAATTCAGACTTTACATATTTACTAAGATTCTGTTATGATCTATTTAACACACAAGACAGCAAATAGATAGTAATAAGCTAAATATATATAAAATCATCATTTATAGTGTACTTTCTATTGGGGAGTGGTTGTCCCAACCCCTAAGCCCTAAATTTCGACCTATGAAAATAATACTTAAAACAATTTTGTATTTTTTTTCAATGATGTTTTTTAAAATATCTTGTTGATTTCTTTTAAACAGCATTGAAAAGATTTGGATGTATTGCGGGTTTATTTTTTTAATTTAAAAAGATCATTCAAAAAGTGCTGTCCCAGGCTTTCATGTCACACCCGAAACACAGATAGTTTTACTACATAGGTTGAGCCTGGTTTTAGGCACACCCCTGCATTTTTGATCAGGCAGACACTCAGCATCCCTCTACCTCATGGCATCATGGTGAGTAGTTACCTCTCATCAGTTTGGAGTAAACGTGTTCCAAAATCTGAAAATCTGTTGGGAACATTTTTAATTGTCACTACCAAACACATATTCTCTGTAATTAGGTAAACTTTTGGAGGTTTAATGCAACACAATATGTTTTTATGGGTGTACACCTGTTCAAACATCCATTTGCTGGCCATGTGCTTAGTAGCATTTTTTAGTTATTAGCTAAAATTAGCTAAAATTGTCACAACCGAAACAGATGGTAGAGTTTCGGTTGTGACAACATGTAATGGTCTACTCACTTAAGTCAATGTTTGATCATTATTACCTCTTAAAACATATAGATAATGCTGATTCATGTTTTATATTATAAAGCATCAGGAGAAAGCAACAGGGAGAAATGAAAAAAACACCAATATGGCAAAACCAAATATTAGAAAAACTAAACTTTTAGCCCAAGGGTGTCGACCATGTTATTCTTAAGAAGTTGTTTGTTTTGTTTTAAGTTCATTAAAGTTCTTGAGTAACACTTTCTGGTGTGTGTATTTTTTTTTTTTTAAAGATGTTTTAAAGGGACTGTGAGGAGTTTCTAAATAATTGCAAAAGTCTCACTTTTAGATATTTGCCTGATGGAAATACACACTTTAAGATGAGTTTTATAGCATCAAAATAGGTTATCTATAAATGCTATTCCTTAGCCTTCCGGTCGGGTCGGACTGGGCTGGACTGGCCTGGATACTCAACTTCAGGAACAAGACAATTAAAACTAGAGTAAATTTATATTATTCTGACACGTCTTAGAGCACCCGGCTGTAACGCGGCAACAGCTTTTATAAACAGCGCGTGTTCCGACTGCTTCCGAATTCAACTGAATAATGACGAACAAATCACACAGACCATCTGAGTTACCACTGCTGTTCATCCTTTCTAAAGTTTACCAAAACCTGTCTTGACTTTCCAGCAGTCTGATTTTCTGAAGAGAGCAGGATATGAGACATTTAATGTTGATTATGTTTTAAACATGGTTCAATATGAATCATTTGTACACCATTAGATTGGGTCTCAACAGTTTCTGCCTTTCTTTCCTTCAGTTCATTTATTTTCATTCACTGGTTGGTGTTCATGTTGATAATGAGAGGACAGATTTATTTAAATCCTCACTTCCAACATCAGTTATGCAGATGTAATTTTTACCAGGTTATTATGTTCAGTGTTGTCTGAAAGGAGCAACATTGTCATGATTAATGAGCACTTCAATGATGCGTCTTTTGTAGTCCACCTTCAGAAAATTGTAATTTCACCGCAGCAGTAACATCCGCCGTCACATGATAACGAAGCGTAGTGAGAGTGTAGTCGGATTCTCTCTGTATGGCAGTATTCCTTTCCTAAGTCCTTCTGAATTCTCCTTCCTCCTTTGCTAACCTCATGACGTTTTCCATCAGGGTTAAGGAAAAGTAGATAGGAAAGGACTTAGGAGGTGACTATTCGACCGCAGCCATAGTATTGTTAGACTTGTATTTACAAAAATGTTGCCATAGTGATAATCACATTCTTCATACAACAACACAGGGCGTGCTAACAACAGCTAACAATAGCCTGGTAGATCTGCATGTTCTTTTCTGACTTCAACTGGAACGCCGATAAGTCGGAGATGATGTCACTCCTAGTTCCGAGGTTACTGGAACGCAGCATTATGATAGTCGCCGCACGTGCTCATGGGTAGCAGAGTCTTAGTGTCGCCAGTAATAGATTCTCCTCATAGCACCTTTAAAAGCAATATCTTCAGAATGTTCAATAATTATAACTCATGTTTGACCCTCTAACTCCCAGCTCAACTGTTTGGCAGAAGTCAATACATTCAGGAATGTTTAATGTGTAAAAAAAATCATTGTTTATTTGTGACAGAAAAAACTGCTTTAACTGCTTAAACTACTTTTTAATATTACAGTAGATGCGTTGTGATGTTTGAGCAGGCTAATGCTTGCCTTCAAAGTAAATGTCATTTGATTGATTATAAACATTTGTGTTCATAATATCCCCAATGTAAGACATGTTTGAAGTTAATATTAAGCAATAAGGTGGAGGGAATATGATGCAACCTTGCAAACAAAAAAATAGTGGTCACTACCAAAATGGTGCAGTCACAACCGAAACAGTGCAGTCACAACGGAAACACTGGGTGTTTTGTAAAAAATAAAGGATATTGAATCATCAACTAACATTTTATGATGACTATTCATTAAATATATGTTCAATTTCATAACTCATTAACTCTGAGATCTATATAATCAGTGGAATTAATTTTACATGAAAAGATTGGATTTTGATTTTGATGAGTCTTACAAATTGAACTTTGAAAAATGGTAAAAATATCATTTTTAACGATTTCATTGTAAAACCCTTCAAGAAAAATTTGTAAAAATATTCTTTAGAGGGGCATAGAAGTAAAATATGAACAGATTAATATAATACCTTTTATTGCAGTGTGTTGCTATGTTTCCGTTGTGACACATTTTGGGAGTAGAAAAACATTTCAAGAACAGGCAGAAATTAAAATATGAATATTGACTGCACTATACAAGATATATGTACCTTAGATATGGTACAAAATATGTATGGACAAAATTTTGGGAAAAAAAAAAACACTTAAAAAAACAAAAATTCCAACCCTGCACTTTGGACAAATTCGGTAGAATGGCCCATATATATATATATATATATATATATATATATATATATATATATATATATATATATATAGTATATATATATATATATATATATATATATATATAGATATATATAGATATATATATATATATAGATATATATAGATATATATAGAGATATAGTATATATATATATATATATGTAGTATATATATGCAGTATATATATATATATAGTATATAGTATATATATATATATATAGATATATATATATATATATATATATATAGATATATATATAGATATATATATATACATTCGGACAAATACTTGCTATCAGTCTTAAACAAAAAAAAATGCAATAAAATGGTGCTTTCTGCTTGCAATATATTTAGGCTAGATAATGTAAAAAAAAAAAAACAAATAATTCCTACTACATTCATTCAGTTTTTGATTGAAGAACGAAGATATCAAACTTCATGATCATAAAATGACAAGCCAGTCATTGGCAGAGTGAGCGTTGTGTTTTGTGGGCATTGGAACTATGATATCTATCTGGAAAATTACGTATCATGAATATAACATTAACAAAGTTTGTCATTTTTTTCAGAAATTATGTTGGAGACATTTGAAAGGTGTCCAAAAAACATTATTACTTGACCAATTCTAAAACTTTTGAGAATTTTTTTTAACCTGTCAATAAAGCAGATTGGTACTCAGGCCCAGTTCACATGAAGAAGAAAACACTGTTATTGACAAAAACGATGTATTTACTGTACAGCAGGTTTAATTTTTTTGGCTTTAAAGGAACAACAAGCTTGGGAGCTTCTGCAGCACAAACTTGACATGATTTCAACACTGATTCTGTTGTCGTCAGGTTTTGAACGAAAAATTGGGACTATGGCATCACTGATTCTTAAACTATCTGCATTTGTTGTCCACATGGAAATTCAAGGTCAGTGTTTTCCCGGGGTGCACGGTATTGAAGTAGATTTACTTGAGTACTGTACTTCAGTATATTTTTTTGAGTATCTATACTCTGCCTGAGTGTTATTATTTTTGGAAACTTATGACTTTCACTCCACCACAATTGAAACACAAAATTGTACTTCAAACTCCACCACATTTCTCTGAAGTTTCTCATTGCTTTTTAGTATAGCTCAGAAGGCAGTGGATGAAATTTCATTTTTCTTCCAAAATGTAATCTGCATGTAATTTGTTCAAGTGGTGTTGCCATGCATGTACCTCATGCATGTGCTACACAGATCAGGCAGGTAAATGTTGAGGAAACATTGCTCAGCTGGTGGTTTGTCTTGACAGTAATGATGGCTACAGCAGATACAGATTATGATTCCACACCAGAGCATCCATGGCCATATCTGAACTCAAATTAACTGTGTTTCAGTCGCCATCTCTACGGGTTTCTATCAAATTTCACATGCTTTTTAATCTACATTTTTGATAAGCAGGTTAGTGCATTTTGTATAAATTAATTGTGGCAACTAAACAATACAGGGCTGCCAACTCTCATGCATTGGCCTAGAAACTCACGCATTTTATCGGCTTCACATGCTCTCACGCCACACCTCTGATATCTAACACACAAGTCATAGGCACAAAGCGCATGGGGGACGCAGAGGTCATGTCCAGTGGTGTAATATTAAAGCTACGCAGGTATTCACTGTATACACACTAGAAAACGCTAATAAATACCATTTAACCACTATAAAATATGCAAATATACTTTCAGGATGGTTGTGTGACCTTAAGTTCCACTTTCTGTTTATGCGCACTCCTCTTTGTAGGTAAAGGCACAGATAGATACGCATCACAGCAGACATTGAGAGATCGCTGGACACTGTGTGATTTTATGATATAAACGGTATCTTGATAGCTCATGTGCCCATTTTAAGTGAACACAGAGACTTAAATAATGACGGGTGTAATGGTAAAATTAATCATTCAATCATTTATTTTTATTCCACAGGTATAACTTTGATTTGAATCACTCTGAGTTGATCTTATGTTAACCCCATATAACCCCTGAAGTTATTAACTATGGTCTGAGGTTCATTTTCACAGAACAGAATGCTGATGCAGGAAAGGTCAGAGATAATAACTTACAATTAGCCTCAGAGACCAAGAATGTTTTTGAGATAAATCCGATACTTGTGCCATGCTCCGTCTTCTGCATGTGAGATAAATAAAAGATGAAAGTTTCAACTTGGAGCCTAATGGGGAGGGAGTTGATGGGAAGATGGTGTGACCTGGGATACCGTCTCACATGAAAAGAAAAGGGAGGTGTTTTATGCTTAGGTATGACGTGATTGTTTAATGATTTGCCTGTATAAAAAACTGTATGTTCTTTTGTCGGGCAGAACTCTCTCTGCAGACTTGTGTGCTGTATGACAGACTTCTCTATCTTGCAAGATAATAAATATTCACTAAGACATCTTTTGACTCAAGATCCTTTATTGATCCTCAGCTTTGATCAGAAATTGCCACGACACGGGTCAACCATTTGATGAATAAAAATACAACATTCTTCATCAGTCCATCTGAGCTGCTGTTTTCACTCAATCAGTGTTTTCTAAATGATAAATTCATCCTGAGGTTTCCTCCATCACATATTCCTCATGATATCAGAGCACTCTTGAAGGATCAAGCTTCAAATACAATCTACTAGTGCAGTGGCTCTCAACCTGTCGGTTGAGGCCCGTAAGGTGGTCTCAGGGCAGTTTTTAGTGGACAGAGCATAAATCAGGTAAAAATGTGACTAACATGTTTTCAGTGTATGAAGGCCCTAAGCAAACAAACTCCCATCAGAGTATGTCAGAGTATACCTACTAGAATAAAACAAAAAATTACACCACTGGTCATGTCCCTACCTTCTATAAAGTTGTC
Source organism: Scarus forsteni (assembly GCA_036419115.1). Classification (NCBI taxonomy): domain Eukaryota; kingdom Metazoa; phylum Chordata; class Actinopteri; order Labriformes; family Labridae; genus Scarus; species Scarus forsteni. The sequence goes on along the minus strand of JAZDUH010000238.1, from coordinate 1,563,018 downwards.
CACCTAAAATCCACACTGTAGTGGAGCTTCAAGCAGAATTTCGGGAGTGGACCACACCTCATCCACGCTTCTTCCTGTGTTACTATTAATTCTAACCGACCATTTCCCTCTTGTTTCGCACACTCGACTCACTCCTCCCTCCCTCCCCTCATTTAAAACTTCTTTCCTCCTTTCTCAGTGCGTCAAAGAGGGGGTTCGTCGTGCCCAGGAGCTACAGCGAATTCCCCATGAAGTTTCCCCAAACCGTTATCCGCTTCATCTACCTACTATGTTGTTTGTTATCCACTGTATGCAATAAATAATTGTCAAATTCATCCTTTTGATGGTGTTGTCCTTACTTGTGAAAACACAAAAAATTTGCAATTATATACTTGTTCTCTGACTGTACAATACAAGTTAAGTCAAGTCTTACACTTTATTTGACAATTTTAACTATTGGAAGATTTCAACCATGTTCCCTGCCATCATCAGTTAATAGGTTCTTTATCACTTGACTTGTTAAACAAGCTTACTGAGAACATTTCAACATTTCACATTAAAACCACATGGTATTTAAACTAAATAACAGGGAGTTCATTGTTAAAAGAAAACAAAAAATCCACTGTATATAGCACAGCTGCTCATCTTGGTTTGTAGTGAATCTGTGAATTGTCCAGAGGTTTTCACTGCTGCTCCAAACAGTCTCTCCTCTGCCTGGCTTCGATAGTCAGAGGGTCTGACATCCTCATCCTCTCATTTATGACACAAATATTACTCTGTTTTAGATGAATAAAAGATGTGTAAATTAATTTATGTCGGTTACTGTTACTTTGTACGGAAGCCCTCAAAGGTCACGTTTTTTAGCACCGTTTTCTCGTGATAACGACATAATTTCAGTCATTTTCCCGAGATCTGGAGTTATTTTTGTCGTTATCTCGGGATAACGAAGCTTGTTTTCTCGAGATCTCGACATAAATAAGTCGTTATCACGGGATAACGACATAAATAAGTCGAGATCTTGAGAAAACAAGCTTCGTTATCCCGAGATAACGACATAAATAACTCGAGATCTCGGGAAAACGACTGATATTAAGTCGTTATCACGAGAAAACGGTGCTAAAAAAACATGGAAAAACCATGGCCTTTTAGGGCTTCCGTAACTTTGAGTTTGATGTTCTGTTTTAGATTAACTGATTTAAGAACAAAATAGTGATAACTCTGACTTAGATGTTACTTTTAACAGATCAAGTTTCTAAACAATTTCTGGTGGTTAATTATCACTCCTTATTGTACTCCTATTAAAATCACAACATATATTTTTAAGATTTTATACTGGTGTTACGGTGTCCTTACCACTGAAATACCTGGCTCGATTTTGACCAAAAAGGAGGACCAAAACATATTAAAGGATGCCACACAAAAGACAAGGTTGATTGTTTTTTATTGTTATTTTAAAGTTAAAAGTTCAAAAGAGAAAAACTCAAACCAAAAGGGGCTGGAGTTGTCTGCAAAAATGAACAAAAGAGGAGAAAGTGAGATGTCCAACCCATAAGGGGCCGTCGCACCTCCCACCTCTCCCTAACTGTCTGACAAAAAAAAAGCTCACTAAAAGTCACGGGTTCGTTGTAAGGATTATAAAAAGATGATGGCACAGTAGAAAAAACTTTTGTTCTCTCTCTCAGTCGTCCTCAGACGAGTTTCCATCGGGGTCTCCAATCCTTCTGGTTCTCCATACACCCAGCCAGCTCCGAGGAGCTTTCAGCTCCCTCATCCTTCTTCAGGACGTCCACATACGTTAACACGGGACGTCCTCGTGATCGATGCCCTTGCGTTGGTTCCCACAGGACCTGCCTGCTGGCCGTGAGCTCCCGGTGTCTGTGGCAGCGGCCGGCCAGCCTCATCCTCCTAGCTGCTACCTTCTCGCTGAGCCTCGGCAGTTGCCCATACAGGTCTTTGTTGGAAATGTGGATGTTGTCTATTGAATCAAATGCCTTTTTAAAGTCAATGAAACATAGCACTGTTGTCAAGTTGTTCTTCTTCACCTCCTCGATGATTCTCCTTAAGGCCAGAATCTGGCCTACGGTGGTCCTTCCCTTTCTGAAGCCATTTTGGTTGTCCCTCAGGTATGGGTCAATGGCGCCCCTGATCCAGTTTAGTATCATGCGGTTGTACAGCTTCGCTATTAAGCACAAATAATAGTCAGAAAATTCTATTTTTTGGAACTGAAATGTTCATTTCCCTTTCTGCTAAAATCCAACAAAATGAAAAACTCTCACTAACATTTAACTTTTTTGTATCTCATTTGATAGAATATGTTGTTGTTGGCAATTGGTTATCCACTTAAATGTATTTTTTACCATTTATCCGAATTATTAGGATGGTTTTTTTCGGTATTTGTTGGTCATATTGATTTGGTAAAGGTATCACAGAAGTATGTAAGAAATATGATACAAAAGGCTTTGATAGGTTAATCATGTAAACGTTTGTGTATTTTTTTTCAAGTTTTGAGATATATTCAGATTTTGTTTTGTTGCTGCTAGTTGACAGTTTGATTAAGAACATCTTTTCGAAGTCTAGTTTGATTTAGTTTGGTCATTCATTAAAAAATTGTCATCTAGTTTTAGATATTGTTTTGAGCTTTTAATTCTTGTATAGCTGCTGTAGTGGTTATCAGACCAGTGTTTTTGGTGAACAAAACACTGATCTTGGAATTACAGGTTGAGAAGGAACCAACCAGTAGACAGGTAGGAAACAGAATTATAAGGAACAATGACATAATTGGTTATTTTTTAAATATCACTATGGAGGCCATTTGAAAAAGTATCAGATGACACAGCAAAAATATTTCCTTTGCTTTGATTTTATTTTTTACCTTTGACTTAAGTGGATTGCACTTGCACTATATTGTTACTTCTATGTGCTATATAGTCCCATAAAAACTACTCTAAATGAGGCATTTTGTGTTGAATGTCACCCTGCCATGTACAGTGTTGGGCACGTTATTTTAAAAAAGTAATTAATTATAGTTACGAGTTACTTTCCCAGAAAAGTACTTGAATTACTAACGTAACTACTCCTTCATAAATGTAATTAGTTACCAGGTAAAGTAATTGATGCATTACTTATTTGAAAAATCTTTTTCTGCTTGAACTGTGTGTCTCCGTCTCTGTGTCCTTCCTTGTTGTTACCTGCTGCAGCAGATCTGACATCAACAGTTCTCCAACATGGATGCAGTGGAATTTGACATATAGACAAGACTGGGAGCGAAGTGCTCCACAGTACGTTTAAAGGGTCCGGCACTATGCAGCTCTGCCTTGCTGTAGCGCTGGTGCGCTCATAAGCCCTGGAGATTCACTTCAGGTCTATTTTCTGCATCGCCGCTTCCAAACCTTGTAAATTCACTATCATCATGAAAGCACCAGACAGGAAGTCAATGTGCAGAGTATCCGGAAGTTTCAAAATAAAACAGAATGCACGGACTCTCAAGCGTAAATTTCCCCGATTGTCTGTCATTATGTAAAAACCGGAGGCACAAGCATCAGGTCAGCAGTCGGTCGTATGGTCCCTGAGCCAACATGACACCATGGACGAAGAAAAGTGAATCTTAGAGGTACAGAAATATATCACATTGTATACATGACACCATTTATCTTTTCCACAAGGATATACAGAAGTTGAATAAATCATGAAGCTGTGCGGTTGGGACGAGCAAAGGGATCTTAGAAAAGCAAAGTGAGGTGTTGTTTATTTCTTTTCGTCTATAGCATGCTTAATTAGTGTGTGACATTGCTATTCTCATGCGAGCCTGTTGCTCTCTGGGGGATCAGCCCTCCCCCCACAGGGCTGTGCCCCACGGCGCTGCTCGGTGCCCTTTCAGTGGGGTTCAGTGGGGTTGTTTGCAAAACCGTGGTGCAGTGCTTCTGTGTGCCGCGGAATTTGGGGATGAGGCAGGTCGGATAACAGCTGCTTGACATCGGTGCAGAGTAACGCTCCACATTTCACTGTCAGTAACGGTAACAGTATTTTAACACATGAAAAACGAATCAATTAGATTACTCGATACTGAAAAAAAAATAACGCCGTTAGTAACTCTGTTATACTCTAATGCTGTTATTACCAACACTGGCCATGTATGTGGCAAAATTTTGATTGGCTTCATCAAATCTCACTTACTCTTTTTGAAGAGTTGGCAGCCCTGACAATGACATGTAGACATTAAAAGAAGAACCCTTTATTCTCAAAAGCAGGCACCTCAGGACTCAAATTTAAGTAAAAATTTAACTGAACAAGTTTCACTCATATCAGAGTAATGTTTGACCAGGAGTATTTATGCTTTTACTCAAGTAATAGGGTTGAATACTTTTCAACCACTGATGTTTTCAGATCTAAAAACTTGACACACCTGAATTTACTTCCATGTGGACAGCTGTGAGACTTCTACATGAATAATATGATAATATAAAAGAGGAGGTGGACATCATTTCACCACTGTATTAATGGAGCTTGATGGTAGAATAGATGTCACCATCTTCCAATAAACTGTGCTTCTGTCTTCTACTGGACCTGTTAGATCCTGGAAGTGGACAAAGAAAATAAAACATTGTCATCCATTCTTTTATTTAGATTGTAAGAAGCTTAATGCAGTGAAATTGTCATTTTCTTTCAGATGATCATGCAGTGCAATTTTATTTTTTTGGTTTCTGTTGTTTAAGTTGCACACTACCAACAAATGTGGATGCAAATGTTGGAGATGTTGATGAATGCTTGCACTAATTGAGCTGGATCTCATATTTATTCATTTTTATCAAGAAACTGTTATGCAACTATACATGTCAGTAATATGGCCTAAAATTAAATCACATTACTTTCAAGAACATTTATGTAACATATTATAATTAAACCAGTACTAAGCAACAACTAACCCCAATTGCAACTTAGAGAAGCAGTGTTTAGAAATGGAAGCAACTAAAATTATTTTTATCCTCATTATCTTTTTTTTCTGTGACCCTTAAAGTGCGTTTACACCCAATGCAACTTGGGTGACAACTCATATAAAGTTAATTTATAGCCAAAATGGGGTGGGGTTAACCCTCCCACCCTCCAACAACAAAAGCTAAACAACGTTGTGTAGGGGTGACAGACAATTATCATTCCAGTTTGTGTGGAAAACATTAGTTGGTGAGGACATTAGTTCCTCCTAGATGGACCACAGAAAACTTACAGAGGCTGCTGATGCAGGGCATCAGCTGCAGTGTTTTGTGGTTGGTAGAAGAGTGAAAAGGATACAGTTGGATAATGTCAACTTATACATCCCATGATATGATATGAAATGATATATGATATGACCGTGGTGAAACGAGCAGATGTGACATCACTGAGCATTGGTGATGGCAACGAAAATGACCTAAACGACCAGCTTGGGTGGGCGGGCAACACTTTCTTGGTTACAAAGTTGCGTTTGGTATTAACGCATTAGTCACTGACAACAGACTTTCCAATAAGCATCTCTTTATTTCACAGAGTGTTTCCAGCTGAATATAAGTCGGCTAAGAAAGTGGCTGTATTGGAGAGACACATATTGTTCATATTTTCTATCCTTGTCTATCTCCATCACGATTTGCATTGATTATTATGAACCCTGTGTCTGTTAAATGGTCCAAAGTGTCTGTACATCTACTACTATCAAACACGTATAGTTTGACTTTGAACCTATGGATCAAGTCATATTCTGTCATCTTTCTTTCAAATCAGTCATCATATTCTGCTCAAGTCTTGGTGACACTGATGATGATGAAAAGTTTGACTTTAATCCATCAATTTTAATGAAACAGATATCTTTATCATTTGATAAAGTTGGTACCTCTCTCATGCAAATAAAGAATGGATAGTGTTTTCCGTGAAATACCTTTTTCACATCTGAAGCTCTCAACTTGGGCGTAAGTGATATTATCAGACTCCAAAACATCGTCACCACTTGGTACTGAAATGAAGAAAGAGGCACACAATTCAAGAATTCAAAACCAGTTTTAATATAAAATATGTAGAGAATATTTTAAAACAATAATAATTATTAAACAGAAAGAACCAGTTTACCATTATTCTTTTTTGTTTTTTTCACAACAGCATATGTAGCCTGTTGTAGATCAGCAACACTGTGCTCTGCTGAGGCTGGAAGAATCATAAAAACAGAAACGATCCATCTGAGCAAAAATCATTTTAGAGAAGGTATACAGTATGACCAAGAAACTCTCACTGGCCACTTGACTTGTCAAACAGTAAATCTAACCACAACTGATTCTTAGCTGGTATTAATTTTGGACCCTGCTCATCGTATAAACATTAAGCATGTTACTTTAATTGGTTAAAGATGGCATGTGTGTGTGTGTGACATTGTGGAAATTAACAATGAGCCCTTTTAAAGTGTCCAGTACAAGTTATGTGAACAAAGAAAATGGTTGTGTAAATAACTGATGGTTATTAGCACCTTTCCCATGTATTTTCTGAGTATGTTTTATTCACTCTGCCCCTTTCTCTGCTTTTTATTATGCTACCTTATGCTCCACAAACAGTTGGCAGCTACCATTTACACCTATCATCTCACAAAGAAAGCTTTATGGAATTCAGCAAAATGGTAAATATGGTTTCACTGACCTGTATGACCTTCACTTGAGTGGGAACTTGGAGTTGATTTTCTAGACACAACACAAAATACTGGATGGAACAACAGATAAAATGCTGTTAGAAGAAATAAGACAAACTTAGATGCATTTTTTAAACAAAACGATCAAAACTAGAAGACTAACTTAAGCAGAAAGACAAAGAAAAACGTAAACTACATTTAAGTGGCTTTGAGTTGTTAAGTCTTAATTGGTGGTGAACAGAGACCATTTTACAAAATGTATGTACTTTAACAATTTTGGAATATCTGTGGCTTACTTGAGCATAATTTTTCGAGGCTTTGCAGGGGCTTTGCAGATTGTACAAAACCATGTAAAAAAATGTTGGTACCCTTTCAGTTAAAAAGAAAAAGGCACATGGTCCATTGCAATAACTTGAAACTGACAAAAGAAACAAATAAAAATGTACTGAAAATGAATGAAAATCAGATATTGTTTTTTAATTGTTGCTCAACAGATTCATTAAAAAAAAAAAAAAACTAACGAAACTGGCCAGGAGAGAAGAGATGGTGTCCTTAACTCAATAATTTGTTGCACAACCTTTTGAGGCGCAATCACTACAATCAGGTGACTTCTGTAACTCTCAACGAGACTTCTGCACCTGTCCAGAGGTACGTATTTTGGCCCACTCCTCATGAGCAAACTGCTCCAGCTGTCTCAGGTTTGAAGGCTGTCTTCTCCAGACTGCATGTTTCAGCTCCTTCCACAAATGTTCAACAGGATTTAGAGCAGGGATCATAGAAGGCCACTTCAGAATAGTCCAATGTTTTGTTCTGAGTCAGTTTTGGGTGTTTTTAGCTGTTTGGAGGATCCATGACCTGTGACCGAGACCAAGCTTTCTGACGTTGGGCAGCACATTTCACTCCAGAATGTCTTGATAGTCTTGAGTTTTCATTGTACCTACACAGGTTCAAGACACCCTGTGTCAGATGCGGCAAAGCAGCCGCAGAACATAACTGAGCCTCCTCCATGTTTCACAGTAGGTACAGTGTTCCTTTCTGTGTATGCCTCATTTTTGCATCTGCGAACATGGAACTGATGTGACTTACCAAAAAGTTCCAGTTTTGTCTCGTCTGTCCAAAGGACATTCTCCCAGGAGCATTGTGGCCTGTCAAATACATTTTCAATTCCAGCCTTGCTTTTCTATGATTTGCTTTCCACATTGATGTACTGCCTTAAGTCTACTTTAGCTCAAACAGCAACGGATGGTGTTATCTGATACTGATGTACCTTGACCTTGGAGTTCTCCTCTAACCTCTTTGGAAGTTGTTTAGGCTCTTTGGTTACCATTCGTATGATCCATCTCTTTAATTAATCATCATTTTTTCTCTTGCAGCTACGTCCAGGGAGGTTGGCTACAGTCCTGTGGACCTTAAACTTCTGAATAATCTGTGCAGCTGTAGTCACAGGAGCATCAAGCTGCTTGGAGATGGTCTTATAGCCTTTACCTAAAACATTCTTGTCTATAATCTCCTGAGATAACTCTCTCTGTGGCTTTCTCTGGTCCATGTTCAGTGTGGTACACACCATGATACCAAACAGCACAGTGACTACTTTTCACTCTTTAAATAGGCAGACTGACTGATTACAAGTTTAAAGATACCTGTGAAACTAATTACATGATACAACTTAGTTTAACATGCCTCCATGGTTGAATCATATGAAATCTTTTCTAAGGGTACCTTCATTTTTCATCAGGCCTGTGTTTTTTAGTTTAGGTTTAAATGATTCTTTGAACCACTATTCAAAACGAATATCTGATTTTCATTTGTTTATTTACAGTAAATTTCAATTTATTCTCACTTTTGCCAGTTTTTTCTGTTAACATGGGGGTTTTTCTTTCTCAGCTGAAAGGGTACCAACAATTTTGTACATGACTGTGCACTCTGCAAAGCCTGGCTGCTCTCATGGCAAGATGTGTTTTTGACTGCACTCATGAGTTTGGAAAACATAATGTTTAAATGGTCCATAAAAAAGTGCGTTTAAAAATACCTAAATTCTTTTTAAAGTTTCAGAGTAAAGTGTTCTTACTCAAGTAACAATGTCACAGAACAACTTTTTCTTCTGTTGGACCTATATTTGATCTGGCAGATATACGTATACTTCTGTTTCCTGTCCAAAATATTGCAACAAAAGGACAAGTAAGTTAACTGCTGTACCTTTATGTGTCTGGCAGAGGAATAGTCCCAGCACCAACAGCAAAAAGACTGCTAATATTGCACCGCTGGCAATCCACAGAAAGCTGGGAAGATGAGAGGCATGTTGGGAGGGAGATTGAAGCTCTGGGCAGGATTTGTTCCCCATTTTTATGACAGATAGCCAACTCTCTGGTGACACTGCAGCTTTAATCCTACATTTGTAGAAGCCTTCAACAGATTTGGAAACATTTCTGATGGTCAGCTTGCTGTCATATGCAGTTTCAAGACGGCTATCATCTTTGTAGAATTCTGCTATGTGTCTCTTTTCTGATGCACTATGTTGACAAAAAAGACCAACATCATGTCCCTCCATCACTGAAGAAGCAGGAACATCCAGGATCACATCTCCATCTGTAAAACACCAAGATATTAGGTCAAGTGAACACTTTATCATGCAATTCAGTTCAACTATTTTTTTTTCCAAGGATGAAGAGGAGGAGATGTGCTTAAAAAGAATTTATTTTCTCATGAATTATTTTGTGTATCTTAATGTGAATTAATAACTGTGGCAAAAAAACATAGATAAACAGGAGGCTTATAAGCACATTTAAAGACAGAGCTGTAGATCCAGGTGGTCCTCTTGTTTTCCCCGTGCTGCTTTGCTGCTCTCCCTACATATGCAGTTCAGCCTCTCTCCATCATAAATGCTGTAATGTCTCCTCCATGAGGGCAAAGTCACATCCATGGTGTAAGGCTGTGTAATGTGGCACTCCCAAGGGAGAGATGTGGGACCCCCATCACATGGACCAACCACCTGTGAGAGGGGCCGTAACGGTCGGGTGCAGTGTGAGCTGGGCGGCTGCCAAAAGCGGGGACCCTGGCGGTCCGATCCTCAGCTGCAGCATCTAGCTCTAGGGACGTTACCTCTCTACTGGGGGAGGAGCCGTAGCTTGTGCGCGAGGTTGAGTAGTTCCGACTAGGTATAGTTGGACTCACCTGGATGCATAGCTTGGGCTCTGGAACCAGTCCTCTTGAGAGGGGTTGGACTCTCTTCTTCTCTGGAGTTGCGGATGGTGAGAGGAGTCTGGCGAGGGTGGCAGTTCTTGTCTCCCCTAGGCTAGGGGCCTGTATGTTGGGGTTTACCCCGGTGAATGAGAGGGTAGCCTCCCTCCCTCTTCGGGTGGGTGGAAGGAACCTGACTGTTGTTTGTGCTTATGCACCAAACAACAGCTCAGAGTTTCCACCCTTCCTGGATTCCCTGGAGGGGGTGCTGGAGAGTGCCTCTTCAGGGGACTCCCTTGTTCTACTGGGGGACTTCAACTGCTCGTCACAGATTGTCCATAAAGAACACCATGTCCAAGCATAAGGGTGTTCATATATGCACCTGGCACCAGGACACCCTATGTCACAGTTTGATGATCGACTTTGTCGTTGTATCATTGGACTTGCGGTTGCATGTTTTGGACACTTGGGTGAAGAGAGGGGTGGAGCTGTCAACTGATCACCACCTGGTGGTGAGTTGGCTCTGATGGTGGGGGAGGATGCCAGTCAGTCCTGGTAGACCCGAGCATATTGTGTGGGTCTGCTGAGAACGTCTGGCGAAGTCTCCTGTCAGAAAGAGTTTCAACTCCCACCTCCGGGCAAAGTTCGACCATGTGGCGGGGGAGGCAGGGGACATTGAGCCTGAGTGGGCATTGTTCCTGGCCTCTATTGTTGAGGCAGCTGATCGGAGCTGTGGCTGTAAGGTGGGCCAATGGGGACTCTGTGGTGGGCTCCTCTATCGCTGGAGCTGAGATTGCTGAGGTGGTCAAGAAGCTCCTTGGTGGCAGGGCTCTGATCTCCAGTGCAAGCGGCCGAAACGGGTTTCCTTCGCAGGGTGGCTGGGCTCTCCCTTAGAGATAGGGTGAGAAATTCGGTCATTTGGGAGGGGCTCGGAGTAGAGCCGCTGCTCCTTCACGTAGAGAGGAGCCAAATGAGTTGGCTTGGGCATCTGGTCACGATGCCTCCTGGACGCCTCCCTGGTGAGGTGTTCTGGGCACGTCCCACCGGCAGGCCAGTTGACGACCCAGGACATGCTAGAGAGACTATGTCTCTCAGCTGGCCTGGGAACACCTCAGGATCCCCCGGGAAGAGCTGGACAAGGTGGCCGGGGAGAGGGAAGTCTAGGCTTCCCTGCTTAGGCTGCTGCCCCAGTGACCCAACCACGGGTAAGTGGGAGAAGACTTTGTTGACTACAATGGGAGCAAAGTGCTCCGCAGCACATTTCAAGGACACTGCGCGGCGCTTTTGCTTCTTCTCTAGCACTTGCGCAGAGGGGCAGTGACAGAGGAGTGGGGGCACCTCTGTGCACCTGGAGTGCACCTCTCTGTGCACTGCAGGAAACTTGCAAAGGGAGCTGGACAAACGCTGCCGGCGAGGTGTAGACGCGGTGCAGGGCAGGTGTGCCTTGCCTGGTCTATGAAATTAGAGCCCATTGGCACAGCTTCTAGGCAAATACTGGCTATTGCGGAGTTCAGTTGCTGTAAGTGAGGTACTAGAGAGCACTGTTTTTTACAGGTCAGTTTCACCATAAGATGGGAGAACAAAATACACAAAGTGGCTAAGAACCCAGACCCATTTATACTTTGAGGAAAATTATGGGGGACTGAACACTGACTAAATAGACCCCAAAGAACACACATCACATTTTTTTCAAAATACCTCCCTCTTCTGTCAAAGATATGTAATGTTACATATGTGTCACATTGGGCGTTAAAAAGTCGAACACATTTATTCTTCAAGAAAAAGCAATGGGGAGAAACCAGACTAAGTACACCATTAAAAATACATACAGCATGTTTTATCAAAATACTGCTCCCTACAGTTAAAAATGTATAAGAACTTGGACAAAGGTTTTTAAAGTATTACAAGTGTGGACGTAATGTATTATAATCAAGCCTTTATAATGTTTTATAAAGGCTTTATAATGTAGGCTTTATAAGGCTATAGGCTTTTTAATGTTTTATACCTGAATAGAGTATGCAGGTATAAAACATATATATATATATATATATATATATATATATATATATATATATATATATATATATATATACTGTATATACACTCAACAAAAATATAAACGCAACACTTTTGTTTTTGCTCCCATTTTTCATGAGATGGACTCAAAGATCTAAAATTCATTCCAGATAAACAATATTACCATTTCTTTCAAATGTTCACAAATCTGTCTAAATGTTTGATAGTGAGCACTTCTGCTTTGCTGAGATAATCCATCCCACCTCACAGGTGTGCCACATCAAGATGCTGAACTGACATCATGATTAGCGCACAGGTGTACCTTATACTGCCCACAATAAAAGGCCACTCTGAAATGTGCAGTTTTGTCTCACAGCAAAATGCCACAGATGTCGCAAGCTTCAAGGGAGCATGCAACTGGCATGCTGACAGCAGGAATGTCAACCAGATCTGTTGCTCGTGCATTGAATGTTCATTTCTCCACCATAAGCCATCTCTAAAGGCGTTTCAGAGAATATGGCAGTACATCCAACCGGCCTCACAACATGACCACGTGTAACCACACCAGCCCAGGACCTCCACATCCAGCAGGTTCACCTCCAAGATCGTCTGAGACCAGCCACTCAGACAGCTGCTGAAACAATTGGTTTGCATAACCAAAGAATTTCTGCACAAACTGTCAGAAACCGCCTCAGGAAGCTCAACTGCATGCTCGCTGCCCTCATAGGGGTCTTAACCTGACTCCAGATTGTCGCCAGAACAGACTTGAGGGGCAAATGCTCACGCACAACAGCGTGTACCAGTTCCCAATAATATCCAGCAACTTCGCACAGCCATTGAAGAGGAGTGGACCAACATTCCACAGGCCACAATTGACAATCTGATAAACTCTATGCGAAGAAGATGTGTTGCACTGCATGAGGCAAAAGGTGGTCACACCAGATACTGGCTGGTTCTGGGTCCCCAGACCCCCAGAAAAGCAAAAAAATGCACATTTCAGGGTGGCCTTTTATTGTGGACAGTCTAACCCCCAATTTCCACCGGACACGAAAGCGCCGCGCCGCGCAGCGCAGCGTCCGGTGGAGCACTTCGCTCCCATTGTAGTTTATCAGGCAATTTCCACTGCACGCGAAAGTGCCACGCCGCGCTGCGATCCTGAAGCGCCGACGCGCGCCTAGGCGCGAGAGATACGCTTCAGGTCTATTTTCTGCGCGGCCGCTTCCAAACCTCGTGAATTCAGAGTCATTAAGAAAGCACCTGGCAGGAAGTCAAGCCGGAAGTTTCAAAATAAAACACAATGCATGGACTTTTGCACGTAATTTTCCTCAATTAATTGTCATTACGTCGAAACCGGAAGCACGAGCTTCAGGTCAGCAGTCGGTCAGAGGGTCCCAGAGACAACACGACACCATGGACGAAGAAAAGTGAATTGTAGAGGTACAGAAATATATAACACTGCATGCATGACACCATAGTCTTTCTACACGGATATAGGCGGACAGAAGTTGAATAATTCACGAAGCTGTGTGGTTGGGACCAGCAGAGGAACCTTAGAGAAGTGAGGTGAGGTGTTGTTTATTGCTTTTCTCAGTCTATAACATGTTTTATGAGCGTGTGACATCGTTATTCTCATGAGAGCCTTTGCTCTCCGGGGATCAGCCCCCGGACTGAGCTCCGCGGCGCGCCGCTTCCAGTGGGTTTTGAGATTCAGAGCAAGATTGCGGCGCGGCGCGGCGCAGCGCTTTCTGGAAATTGGGGTTTAGGCACACCTGTGCACTTATCATGGTGTCTGATGAGCATCTTGATGTGGCACACCTGTGAGGTGGGATGGATTATCTCAGCAAAGCAGAAGTGCTCACTATCACACATTTAGACAGATTTGTGAACAATGTTCGAGAGAAATGGTAATATTGTGTATCTGGAATGAATTTCAGATCTTTAAGTCCATCTCATGAAAAATGGGAGCAAAAACAAAAGTGTTGCGTTTATATTTTTGTTGAGTATAATATATGTGTATATATATATAGATATAGATATATATTTATATATCTATATATATATATATTGAATGAAGATGGCGGCGCCCGAGTTGGCTGCGGCTGCTGTGGCTCCTGACGCTGAAGCTACTAAAGTTAACACTTTAGCTGTTTCAAGCACATGCAGAGACATTAGGATAAGCTATAACCGTCAGGTTATGCTATACCTACAGGCAGGAAAAGGTTCGGTAACAATCGACGGAGAAATTCGTAAGTTACTCGAATCACATGGACTACTTCGCTATACACACACACATGGGGTGTGTAACTTACGGATCACACCCCATGTGATTCGTAAGTTGCCCGCCTCAGAGGGAGACGAAGTCGGCGGGAGAGGAAACAGAAGCGCGGCACTCGCGGGGGGGAGCTAGTGCTAAGCTACTGGCTAAGCCTCACAAACCGCCGCTACCATCGATCCTGCTGGCTAACGTACACTCCTTAGTAAACAAACTGGACTACCTCAGGCTGGAATTAACATCCCGGAGGGAGATCAGAGACTGCTGTGCCCTAATTTTTACAGAAATGTGGCTGAATCAGACCGTTCCGGACACCGCCATTCAGCTGGAGGGGCTAACAACACTCCGAGTGGACCGGAGCAGCGCACTCAGCGGTAAATGTCGGGCGGAGGGGTGTGTGTGTATATCAACAACAACTAGTGTACAAATCCCACAGTAGTCTCCAGTCAATGCTCACCAGATATCGAGTTCCTGACCGCTAGATGCCGTCCATTCTACACACCGAGAGTCAGCACACCCGGAGGGAGTTTTTATCATTGCTGGAGACTTTAATCAGGCCAAAGTGAGGAAAGTTCTCCTTCATTTTTACCAACATGTAAACTTTGCAACTCGAGGTCTTAACACACTGGACCATGTTTACACAAACATCAAGGAGGCTTTCAAAGCAGTCCCCCGCCCCCACCTTGACTCCTCTGACCATACCTCAGTGCTGCTCATCCCATCCTACAAACCGGTTCTCACAAGAACAAAGGCTACTGTTAAGCAAATCACGACCTGGCCAGAGGGGGCAATGGAGGCACTACAGGACTGTTTTGAATGCACTGAATGGTCTGTGTTTAAAGAAGCAGCCTCTGAGCAGCAATCAGTGAACATTGAGGAGTATGCTGAGACTGTAACTGGATACATGCAAAAGTGCATCAAGGATGTCTGTGTTACAAAGACCATCACTGTTCGGGCTAACGAAAAACCCTGGCTGACAGAGGAGGTGCATGTCATGTTGAACGCAAGAAATACAGCCTTCAAATCTGGGGATATGACAGCCCTCAGGTCAGCAAGAGCCAATCTGAACAGAGCCATCCGGCATGCAAAATGGGCCCACAGCCAGAAGATCCAGAGTCCCTTTCAAGACTCAAGGGACACCAGACGATTGTGGCAAGGAATTAAATCAATCACGGACTTTAGGACCACTCCTCCCAGAAGCGAAAGTGACACAGGCTTCCTGAATGACCTCAATAACTTTTTTGGATGGTTTGACGCACTGAACAACACTACAGCAGCAAAGACACCCATCCAACAGGATGACCAGGTCCTCAGTTTGAACTCAGCAGATGTGCTCCAGACTCTGAGAAGAGTCAACCCACGGAAGGCTGCAGGTCCAGACAACATACCAGGCCGGGTCTTCAGGGAGTGTGCAGACCAGCTGGCCCACGTCCTCACAGATGTTTTCAATATCTCACTGAGCCAAGCTGTTGTGCCCTCCTGCTTCAAAAAGGCCTGCATCATCCCAGTACCCATCACCTGCCTCAATGACTTTCGCCCTGTGGCACTGACTCCGACAGTGATGAAGTGCTTTGAAAAGCTGGTGAAGGACCATATCATAGACATCTTACCACCATCACATGACCCCCTCCAGTTCGCTTATCAACCCAACCGCTCCATAGAAGACGCCATCTCCTCTGCACTTCATCTGAGCCTAGAACACCTAGAGGATCAGAACACCCATGTCCGCATGTTGTTCGTAGACTTCAGCTCTGCGTTCAACACCATCATCCCCCAGCACCTGGTCAGTAAACTGGGCCCACTAGGACTAAGTGCCCCCAAGTGCAACTGGATCCTGGACTTCCTCACGGACAGACCCCAGTTCGTCCGTGTGGGAAAAAACACCTCCAGCACCATCCATCTCAGCACTGGCTCTCCACAGGGCTGTGTCCTGAGCCCACTCCTCTTCTCCCTGATGACCCATGACTGCTGTGCAAGGTTCAACACGAATCACATCATTAAGTATGCGGATGACAAGACAGTGGTGGACCTCATCCGAGACAACAAGGAGAGGCCTACAGGGAGGAGGTAGGTCATCTGGTGGACTGGTGCAGACAAAACAACCTGCTCCTGAACGTCGACAAAACCGAGGAGGTTATTGTCGACCTCAGAAGAAAACAGCCCACCCACACTCCTCTCCATCGACGGCGCAGCTGTGGAAATCGTCCAGTGCACCAAGTTCCTGGGAGTGCACATCACCAACAACCTGTCCTGGTCCCAGCACACATCAGCCCTGACCAAGAAGGCTCACCAGCGGCTCCACTTCCTGCGCCGCCTAAAGAGAGCCCACCTCCATCCCTCCATCCTCACCACCTTCTACAGAGGCACTGTGGAGAGCATCCTAACCAGCTGCATCTCGGTCTGGTATGAGAGCTGCAGTGCCTCGGACCGAAAGGCCCTGCAGAGGGTGGTGAAGGCAGCGTCCAAGATAATAGGTGTTACCCTCCTAGCCATAGAGGACATTGCCCACAGCCAATACCTGTCAAAAGCAAACAGGATTATAAAGGACCCCACTCACCACAACCATGGACTGTTCACCTTCCTGCCCTTAGGAAGGAGGTATCGGACTCTGCACAGTAAAACCAGCAGGTACTGCAAAAGCTTCTTCCCCACTGCCATAAGACTTCTGAACTCACAGAAACCAGCCACCCGCAATTAACCGAACTGATAACTTAAATGTAAGTGCGTGCACTTATAAATAGGTACATATGTATACAGAATGATAGATGTCCAACCGAGGGCTGTACAATGGTAAATGGATGTGCTGGCATGTCTGTGAGTGTATGTGTATGTATATAGATATATATTTATAGATATAGAATGGAAGAGGAAAAGTATGTGTGTAGTGTTATCTATGGGTATGTGTGCGGAACTGACTACATGTGAGTATGCATGTGAGTTTTTATAATAGGTATACATATGTAAATACATACACTGTCCCGATGTACAGGGTCCCTTGCACTAAACTGCACTAAACTGCTCTTTATTGCACTAAACTGCGACTGCACACCACACTTTGAAACACTTGCTACTACTTTGAAGTAACTGCTGCTACTCAGCAGTCCTAG
Organism: Scarus forsteni; assembly: GCA_036419115.1. Taxonomy (NCBI): domain Eukaryota; kingdom Metazoa; phylum Chordata; class Actinopteri; order Labriformes; family Labridae; genus Scarus; species Scarus forsteni. Next base: position 1,545,827 of record JAZDUH010000238.1, on the reverse strand, counting down.
GACCTTAACATTATAACTACCTCATTGTATATGGAAAAAAAAAAGTCTGTGTAGTATGTAAATATATTTAACTTGTTTAAGCGTTGTGAGCCACATGCAACGGAATTTCGTTCACTGTGTACTGCTGGTATAAAGTTGAATGACAATAAAGAAATAATTTGGAGTTTTAAAGATATATATATATATATATTTATATATATATATATATATATATATATATATATATATACATATAGATATATATATACACACATACATACATATATATATATATATATATATATATACATACATACATACATACATACATACATACATACATACATACATACATACATATATATATATATATATATATATATATATATATATATATATATATATATATATATATATATTTATATATGATGTGAACCCTCGGCCCAGTCTGAGATCCTGAGCACTCTGGAAAAGGTTTTCATCCAGGACATCTCTGTATTTGGTCCATTCATCTTTCCTTGAATGTCAACCAGAGCTCCTGTCCCTGCTTCATGTATTTTTTGGCGAACTCTATGCAGGCTATCATGTGTTTGCACTGAGGAGAGGCTTCTGTCGGCCCACTCTGCCATAAAGACCCGTCTGGTGGAGGACTGTAGTGATGATTGACTGACAAGAACTTTCTCCATCTCCCCACTGGATCTCTGGAGTTCAGCTACAGTGATCTTTGGGTTCTTCTTTACCTCTCTCACCAAGGCTCTTCTCCCTCGATGGCTCAGTTTGACTGGACGTCCAGCTCTAGGAAGAGTTCCTGTTGTCCCAAACTTCTTCCATTTAAGGATCATGGAGACCACTGTGCTCTGAGGAACCTTAAATGGACAGTTCAGTATTTTTGAAGTGGGGTTGTATGAGCTCCATGTAGTCACTAAGGACATTAGATACTGTAGAAAGTTCTCTCCTCTCCACCAGAAAGCCACAGTCTGTAAGAGTCAGTGACAGGAAAAAAGAGGCTAATGGAAAAGTACCGTACCGGAGTTAAAGGCTATTTTCTCCGCCTACAAGAACTCAAATCAAAAAGTAATACCACAGTTTAAGAGTACGCTACATAGACAATTTTTCAAGTGCATAAACCTTTCAGAAATTTAAAGTTTATCCGGACCTAAGCCAACTCACGTCTGTATCCTTCCGCTAAATCCCTCCACCGTAGTTAGCTACCGGAGAGCTAGCGGTTTTCGAACACCTTTTTAGACTAATTAAAAGCACATTATAAGACAAATACTTCTGAGATGGGTTTTTGTGATGCTTCCCTTGATGCAGAAACAGATGTGCATCATCTGGAACTCAGCTGCACAGAAATCGTTGCGTGTGTGAGAGACACATACACTCACTTGTAGTCTGCACTGTTATGATCAACAAATAGCCTCCTCTACTCTGCTTATTTGTCTCTGACAGATCATTATTACTTACTTTGAGCAGAAACTGTCATTAGGTCCTTCAGGTTTGGGACGTTTTTCCAGTTTATCTTCGGGAAATTGAAATATGTCCACAAAACTCCCGGAAAGTAGTCTGTTGACGAGTAATACTGCCGTCCATATCACCTATTCCCAGGTCCAACATTCACCCCACTGTTTATTTCCGACTCTATGTTGATGTCCAGTGTTCGTGGATGTTTCCTCTGTTTTCCTCTTGGTCTGTCCATCTCTATTTGTAGACACTCGTCCTGTTTATAAACTCCGGTCCATGCAGGTGTCCTCTTGACTCCAAACTGAATGGGACTTCACCAGTAACCTGACACGCCAGATGGATAGTTTCATATGTCCGCCACGGAAAAATTTCACAAGTCCATCTGGGTAGTTGCTCTTCTGATTAGCTTTCAGAGGCGGGACCTTCAAAGCAATCAGGAGCTGGCGATTGGACGACCGTTCAAAGTAGAAGAGGATTGGGCGACCGTTCTGATTGACACACTCACCACAGGCCAATCCACATCAAGCCCCGGTATGACGTAGCTTATGTGCGTAGCGGCTAAAGTTAGCCGTTAGCCGCTAGCTTAGCTGCTAACAGCTAACGGCCTTATACTATCCTCTTACACTAAATTGTACCACACAGATGATTCATTTAACTTTTATATGTAACATGAACCTTGTCAAAGACAATCCTTACAAGTAAACTTCTGAGGAGGGCAGATTTCGCCAAGTTTTACTGAGTATCTATGACAGGAGTTACTACCCGATCCGTACGTATTTCTATGACTGAATCCATCGCATATATCGAAATCTTTTTTTTTATACACATCACGACTCGAGAGGAAGTGACACAGTTTTCGCGCATGCGCAGTACAAATCGGATAGCCGTCTGCTGACGTCACGCCTTCTCGTCACTTCCGCTCTTCCCGCAGCTCCCGCCTCTGTTCCCTGATTGGGCCGTTAAAATTTTAGCCGGCTGAATCCATTGGTCTACGGTGCGCTACAAGATGGGGATCTGCAGGATTTCAGGAACTGAATCAGGCAGATCCCCATCTGCTATGCAAGGTTACTTCACCAGCACTGTCATAATAATCCCTTTTTGAATTTCCTGCATTGTCTCTTCCTCACGCCACTAACAGTCAAAACAGAAGAGCTATGATACTTGATAAAAGTTACACGAAGCTAACCAGCGTCTGAAGCCTCTAGCATGTATGTTTTGATCAGCTGAGAGGAGAAGAGGGCGGCGGACTGATTAAGCTGAGGGACACTCCGCACCCCCTCTCAGCTGATCAAAACATACATGCTAGCGGCTTCAAATGGTGGCTGTAGCTTCGTGTAACTTTTATCAGGTATCATAACTCTTCTGTTTTGACTGTTAGCTGATTTGAGTTAAGATCAGACCACATTTTATAGCCAATTTAGGCATAAATGTAGAAAATTACAAAGGGTGTATTTACTTTTTCCTCCCACTGTAAATATCTATCTATATATATATATATATATATACATTAGGAGTGTAACGGTATTTGTATTTGTCCCGTACCGTCACGGCACGGGGGGCATGGGACGGTACATACAATCTCACAACGAATACATGAGTAAGTAAAAGAAAAAAAGGCGAGTCCTGACTCCAATCTTTGATGGCGGTAATGAGCCTCAAACCTGGCAGCCACCGCCATTACCATAGAAGAAGAGGAAGAACAAGCAGGTAAAAAAACAAAGAAGAAAGTACAAGCTTAAATAATGAATGAGAGATGCAGCGTGTGGAGTTGGAAGACCCACCAGCCTCGTATAAATCTGCCGTGTGGGAAAAGTTTGGATTCCCAGTACAATACAGCAATGATGGCAAAAGAGTGGTGGACTGGACAAAGACCGTCTGTCGGTGACGTCGCAGGTAATACATGCTGACACACATTACATACAGGAGGCGACATCACCCCGACGTGTCCGTCACTGTTGTGAGGAAACAAATGTTGACAGTGCAACAGCTTATCCCTGCTGCATTTAACCAGACTCTTGAGTAATAACACCGACAGGGAAAAAAAAGGAAGACCAAGGCGATTAGGATATATCTCTCCAACTGTGCAATACAACAATGAAAGTGTTTGGTAACTGTTGAAAAAGGAAAGTAATATTACCAGTTTATACTTTACTACCTCAGTAAAGCACTAGTGTATGGTTTTATTTTACTTTTCCTCTGTATGAACAGAATGAATGATGAGAGAGCCCTCCTAATGCGTTTCTTTTATGTTTTATTCTATTTTTTACTTTTATAGAGATGGTAAGAAGCTTTGCAGTAAGCTGTGGTCTGCTCATAATTTATTAAAAAAAGAAAGATATTCTGGTACATTTGTGAGCTTTTGTTACTTTTTCCCCACTGTACCGTAAAACGTACTGAGCCGTGACCCCCATACCGAGGTATGTACCGAACTGTGACTTTTGTTACACCCCTAATATATATATATATATATATATATATATATATATATATAGATATATATATATATATATATATACATATATATATATACACACACACATATATATATAATATATATATATATATATATATATATATATATTTATATATATAAATATATATATAAAGATATACAGTGAGAGGAAAAAGTAAGTACACCCTTTTTAATTTCTACATTTCTGCTTAAATTGGTTATAAAATGTGGTCTGATCTTAACTCAAATCACAAGAATGAGCAAACAGTGTCTGCTTAAACTAATACCATCCAAACAATTACATGTTATCGTATTTTTATTGGCCATTAGATGGTAACATTCACCGGACAGGGGAGCTCTGCGTCTGTGTGTCTGCTCACGGGCACATGCTCAGAAAGCAGGACCAAAACTGTTTGGTTAGGGACCTTGCACTTCTCCGCCTTCACATGCTGGTGGAGAAGTGGAGACATGCTTGGCCATTCCATCACCTTTACCTTTACCCACATGTTCTTTACCAAGGCAGTGGTGGTCTTGGAGATGTGTTTAGGGATCATTATCACATTGGAAAACTGCTCTGTGGCCCCTTTTTCAAAGGGTGGATGTCATGCTCTGCTTCAGTGTGTTACAATAGGTTGGCATTTGTGGTTCCCTCAATGAAGTGTAGCTCCCCTGTACTGGCAGCACTCATGCAGCCCTGGACCATAACACACCCACCACTATGCTTCACTGTAGGCAACACACACTTGTCTTTGTGCTCCTCACCTGGTTGCTGCCACACATGCTTGACACCATCTGAACCAAATAAGTTCATGTGACCACATGACATGGATCCAGTGATCCATGTCTTTAGTCTGCTTGTCTTCTGTAAACTGTTTGCAGACTTTTTGAGCATCATTTTTAGAAGGGACCTCCTTCTGGGTCGATCGCCATGTAGACTGATTTGATGCAGTGTGCAGCTTATGGTTTGAGCACTGACAGGCTGACCCCCACCCCTTCAACCCCTGCAGCGATGCTGGCAGTACTCGTACATCTATTTCCCAAAGGCAATCTCTGGATATGATGCTGACAGTGTGCACTAAACTTCTTTGGTTGACCATTGTGAGGCCTGTTCTGAGTGGAGCCAGTCCTGTCTTGACCCCAAAACATGCCTCCAAGAGGACCACTGCCCTGTTAAAAGAGCTAAGGGTAAAGGTTATGGACTGGCCAAGCATGTCTCCAATCCTGAACCCTATTGAGCATCTGTGTGAAGTCCTCAAAAAGAAGGTGAAGGAGTGCAAGGTCTCTAACATCCACCAGCTCCATCATGTGGTCTTTAGGAAGTGGAAAATGATTCTAATGGCAAAATGTGAATCTCTGGTGAACTCCCTCCCCAAGAGGGTTAAGGCAGTGCTGAAAAATAATGGTGGCCACTCAAAATATTGACACTTTGGGGCCAATTTGGACAATTTTTTACTCTCTTTTGTTGCCAGTAGTTTAGACATTAATGGCTGTGTGTCGAGTTGTTTTGAGGGGACAGTGAATTTAAACTGTTTTACAAGCTGCCCACTCACTGCTGTACACTGTATCAAAGTGTCATTACCTCACTGCTGTCCCATAAAAAGATATCATAACATATTTGGAGAAATGTGAGGGGTTTGCTGACTTCTGTGATACACTGTATATGTGACATCAGGTTTTTCATGACAATTTTAGGGTTAAAGGGCCGATGTGACACATAAGTCACAATGATTTTGATTTGATCTGTTTAATATAAATGTGTTTGAGAAATGTGTTCTCAGCAGGTTAGATGTAATAAAGGACAAGTTATTTAAGCATCAGAATTTAAAAATATCCTAATCTTACCTTAAGGACAAAGATATTGGCCTTTTAAAATTAGCTTGTTTTGTCAAATCTGTTGGCCTGACACGCTGCCATCATTGAAACGATGTTGAGGGAACAAAAGATCACATGTCCTGTCACATGACCCACCAGGATGTTCCATAGGTGTCACTTAGGGACTTTTTGGGTTGAAATTAAGGAAAGTGCTTTCCAAAAAACTTTTATCGACATTCAAAGTCCTTGTGACACCTGTGTCACTGTGTGTTCTTATGGTAAGTCCAAAATTGAATTTTCATCCCTGCTCACAGACATACAATGCAACATCTAAACTCTTGATTTAGGGTTAAGGTATACTATTTATGCAGCATTTTGCATATTGCTGACTTATCAACCTTGAGAAACCTGAAGAATTTTGGTGAAAGTCCGAATCAGTTTTGTAGTGAAAAACTCAGGTCGACAGATCGTAAGTGGAGAAAAAATGTTTTGCTTATGGAGTATGGTGCTTTCTGACGTCCCCTGACTTATCACAGATGGCAGGAACCAACATTTCCAACAGAGACATACATAGCTGAGGGTAGTGAATGTGGGAAGAGGTCAACTCTTGCTGATGTACACAAGCATGTTGGATCAAATGCAACATGCATAAAAACCAGTGGCAATTGCTCTAAGACTGCAAGGGAAGCTCAGCTGCCCCTAAAATGTCCCCAACATAACTGATGATGTGTTCGGCTGTGTGTACATTTCATTGACTAAATATGCGCTAGAATACCTTCATCTTTTGTTCTGAATCAGCTACTGATCACAGGTAGCTGGTGTGAATTCCTTCTCATTCATCCCTGCAGCGTCTCAGCACTTTAATTCAGTTGGACGGTGGACGTCTTCTGACTTCGGACGGTCAGTGGATAAATGCTGGGCTTTGTCCCGCCCCTCAGCTTCTCTGGGGGTCTATGAGGCAGTGGGCTGGCCTGAATGCTCGATTTCTGCATGATCATTGGATGATCTGTCTGAGGCTGAATCTTTTTTGATGGACAGTGAAATGAGACAATCAGCAATCTTGAAGTATAACCCTCCTCCGGGGCATCTTCTAAGTTTTACATTCAGTTGTTCTGGACTGATCCGGAGACTTTATCGATCACCAGCGACAATATCTTTCTTGAAAACCACTAGCGTTGTGTTGGAAGACTCTCTCTTGTCACTTTTTGTTTTCTCACAGATCATTTTCTCACAGATCATTAACTTGAAAAGGAACTGAGGGTAGAATTAACATTTAAATAAATAAACAATATTGTGTTGTAGGCTATAAAAAAATGAGCTTCCCCTCCTTGAATGACCAGCAGCTGCCACTGATAAATACTGTCCATGCAGCCAACAGACATCAGAATTGCCCTACTGATGGTAACATAGTGGGCTTACTTGGCTTGACACAGTTCAACAATTCTCTATATGTTGGCAAACGTTGGCCAACATGGCTTTCAGTGTGACAGCAGCATTAACAAAGAACTACCCCAATCACTGTTTCAGAAATGTGGATCAAATGATCAGTGTCAATCAGAGCCATGTTCTCTTAAATATGAAGTTATATTTTGATCATTTTAATATTTGACATTATGAACAAGAATCTGCCTTAGCAGAATTATGCAGTGATCCTAATAAAATGACCATGATGAAAACTTTGCTGTTAATGGATAAGGAAAATATGAGGAAAGTAAGATAAAAAATAGAGAAAATGTCACCTCTGAAATCTCCATTTTAGTAGTTTATGTTTACAGTCTCTGCAGTTTAACAGGTCAATAATTATTATGGTATACTCTTTTGTTGACTGGTTGTCTTTTTGTATTTTAGTTGGCAACTTTGAGCTACTCACCTGTGACAGTGATGTTGACGGCATTACTTGTTTCTCCATCTGCATTCTCACACCAGTACTTTCCACTGTGAATGACTTTAGCAGAGGAAATTTTAAATACTGGTGTAGATTGGTTGTAACTGTGAACACTGGTCTGGACTTTCTTGAAGGGCTTTTGCATCACCCTCCAATCAGTCATTCCCATGATTTGTTGACAACTTATGTTGATTTTTTCATACAAAAAGAACTGCAGCCTGTCTGGAGTAATTTGTGGTTGGAAAGCTTCACCTAAGAAAGAAGCAAGGTAAGAAAGCAGTTAAATTTAGCTGGACTGGATTATCCACAACTGATGAAGCAAGTATTAATTTAAACTGGCAGTATCAAATGGAAACAAATTATGTTAACATTACTTAATAAACATTGTTCTGTCGTTAGATATCGGGCTAACTGTTTGCCTGTGAAACTGTGGTCACATTCAGTTTTAATTGTATGAGAGTTCCTAAAATGGGGAAATTATGTCTAGTGGCATTTGTATGGACTAAAAAGAATTTATTTAATCACTGTGTGAATGAGAAGGTACTAAGAATGTACAAACGTGAATTTTGGGGGGTTTATTGATATCTTTAAACATATTCAGCTAGTATCAAAAGCTAATATCAATACATAATAATGTTTATCAATCAAAATAGTTGCATTTCCTCTTTGAAGATCCACAAGCAACACTGACTGTATTTATAGAACCCCAACTACAGCATTTTTTAAAGACCTTATATATTCATAAAAACTTTCTCCTGCAACTAAAGATTAATGGTTAGGTTGGTTCTTGAAATTCAGTCCTGAACCTTCAATGTGTACAACCAACTTTGAGGATCCAAATTTACCATCTGGTACAAGTAAAGAAATCTTGAAATATTAGGTTTAAAAAAATAAACACTCTTTAGATGTACTTAGTCTGTTAATTCTGCTTTTATCTGTACAGTAATATCCAAAATGGCTGTGCATGTCTTTCTGAGACATTGATTTACACATACGCAAAAACTTCAGCATGTGCATATTCAGATGAATTACTTTATGTTCAATTAGCTGCAGATATCCACAAAATGCAAATAAATTTTGAATTCCTAGAAAATGTACTAAAACAATAAGATACTAGCTAGGCAAGAAAATAATAAAGATGATCTGACAAAGTGCTATCAAAATGTAAGAATTAGGCATTTGAAGATTTTTTCTGACCTTAAATTCTAAAAGTCTACGATCATAAGGACTTTAGAGAGCCCTGTGGTATATGTCACAGACAGTGACTTCAAGTTTCTTGAGCCTTGGACCTTAAAAACTTTTGGCGGTAGCTTAAATGAATCAAATCAAATAAAAGGTCATTTGTACAGCACCTTTCATACAAAAATGTAACACAAAGTGCTGTACATTTAATAAATAATAATAATAATAATACATAACACTGTTTTAAAACCAAACAATAAAAGAAAATGAATTAAAAGTGTTGAAACATAAGGTAGTAACATGAAACTAAAATGGAGTAAAACACATACAATATATTACCAAAAGTATTTGCTCACCTGTCGTGACTCACATATGAACTTAAGTGCCATCCCATTCCTAATCCATAGGGTTCAATATGATGTTGGTCCACCCTTTGCAGCTCTAACAGCTTCAACTCTTCTGGGAAGACTGTCCACAAGGCTGAGGAGCGTGTTTACAGGAATTCTTCCAGAAGCACATTTGTGAGGTCACACACTGATGTTGGAACAGAAGGCCTGGCTCTCAGTCTCTGCTCTAATTCATCCCAAAGGTGTTGTGTCGGCTTCAGGTCAGGACTCTGTGCAGGCCAGTCCAGTTGATCCACACCAGACTCTGTCATCCATGTCTTTATGGACCTGCTTTGTGCTCTGGCGCACAGTCATGTTGGAAGAGAAAGGGGCCAGCTCCAAACTGTTCCCACAAAGTTGGAGCATGGAATTTTCCATAATGTCTTGGTGTGCTGAAGCATTCAGAGTTCCTTTGACTGGAACTAAGGGGCCAAGCCCAGCTCCTGAAAAATACCCCCACACCATAATCCCTCCTCCACCAAATTTCATACTTGGCACAATGCAGTGCGAAATGTGTTGTTCTCCTGGCAACCTCCAAACCCAGACTCATCCATCAGATTGCCAGAGGGAGAAGCATGATTCATCACTCCAGAGAACGCGTCTCCACTTCTCAATAGTCCAGTGGCGGCGGGCTTTACACCACTACATCCGGTGCTTTACATTGCACTTGGTGATGTGAGGCTTGGATGCAGCTGCTCGGCCATGGAAACCCATCCATGAAGCTTTCTGCGTACTGTACTTGGGCTAATCAAGGCCATATGAAGTTTGGAGGTCTGTAGCAATTGACCGTGTAGGAAGTCAGCGACCTCTTCTCACTATGCGCCTCAACATCCGCTGACCCCTCTCCGTCAGTTTACATGGCCTACCACTTTGTGATTGAGTTCCTGTGTTCCCAAACTCTTCCATTTTCTTATAATCCAGCTGACAATTGACTGTGGAATATTTAGGAGCGAGGAAATGTCATGTCTGGATTTGTTGCTCAGGTGGCATCCTATCACAGTTCCACGCTGGAATTCACTGAGCTCCTGAGAGCGACCCATTCTTTCACTAATGTTTGTAGAAACAGTCTGCATGCCTAGGTGCTTGATTTTATACACCTGTGGCCAGGCCAAGTAATTAGGACACCTGATTCTGATCATTTGGATGGGTGAGCAAATACTTTTGGTAATATAGTGTATGATGCAGATTAAAAGTGCAAAACAACGTTCAGCTAAAAGCTAGGTCTTGAGTTTGCTGTTAAAAATATGAGTAATAGGTGCAGCTCCCAGGTCTTCAGGTAGACTTTTCCAAAGGGGTCATGTTAATGAATTGATGCTTCATTATATATCACTTCATTAACATACCACTTAATTAGAAGGGCCAAGACCCTTGAGAGATTTACAAACCAATAAAATAATCTTTTTAAAAAATTATAAAGGAGACGCTAATCAACATCTGTTCTGCTTTCAAAAGTTAATTGTCCACATGGAAGAAATTCATGAGGGATGTCACAGAACAAAGCACAAATTGAGCATGAAACCTACCAGCGTTTATAACAAAGTCGCTCTGTGTAGCCTGTGCAACCAGTAGAACTGTCAAGACCATTACTGAGGGAAACATATTGAGAAAGTGGTAAGACTGCACTCAATACTGAGAACAAAATTCATAAAAGAAAAGAAGAGGCTGTACTTACAAATATTGATGCAGAGAGATGTGAAATCCATGATGCCTCAAGGCTGACTGATGCAGTCAAACAGAAATACAATACAAGACAATATCAGTCTCAACTTCCTCTTCCTGTGTGGTCTATTTATGATATTCATATAGCAAGTTTAACCGAATAGTTTTAAATATCAATGTGAAACAACTTTTAGGTTAAAAATAATTTTCTCTCTGTTTCATAGAAGTATGAGTGATGTCAGAGGAGAAAAAAAGAACAAAACTCAAATGTTCTCACTTTTTTTCTCACATTAATGTTTTTTCCAATGTCCTTTTAGATATTTTACTATGTACTGTATTATTAGAAGCATTTTGTCCTGATCATCACTTTTATTTCATTCATTGCAGTTTTCAATTTGGCTTTTTTTCTGACTACTTTGACATAGCCTTTTGTTTTGTTTGTTTTATAATATAAAATGGTTGCAGCTTAGTATAAGTGTTTCTTTCAAACTTTGAAAAAAAATGCTGATGTTAGTCTCATTGTAGATAACATAACATAATACAGTTAATAAAAAATAGCAGGACCGTCTAGAGTTTATTTGATGACTGTTGACAGGTAGGCCAAAGCACTACCCATATCACCCTAGTGTTTGAGATAAGCTAAGCCTGCAGTTGGTGATCTAAGTCCATCTCGTCCTCTTTACTGGATGTACTGTCAAAAGATCGGTGTCCACCTGGTTGTCATGGAGTGGGAAGTGAGGCATGAGACGAAAACATCCCAAATAATGGAGTGTTTCTTTTAAGTTCAATAAAATACGAATAACCAAAAAGGGCGGTTGAAAACAAAAAGCAAGCCTCACCTGCAAATTGGAAACATATAATACAATATTACATGTGGATTAGTAGGATTATATTAATTGAACAAGGAATGTAAAGTCCATCATGCCATCATAACAAACCTAAATACAAAAAGAAAAAAAACCTTTTGTCCCGTAAAAGGTTGAGAGCCTCCAAAAATAAAGGAAATTAAAGAAACAACCTGCCACAGGTCATTGTACATGCCATGTTGGCATAGGACTGGCAATCAGAGATTTATAGAGGGAACACATCTTAACTTTATTGTTCAGAGCTTTGAACAAAGTTCAGAGTTCGTTTGTGGACTTTGTGCAGCACACAGGCGACAAGACACGCAGAACAGGTATGTGGGATTTTTGTATTTCAACAGTTACATTGTTTTAACATCCATTGTGAAGCTGGTAACAACAAATTTATCCCATTTAAGTATATGACAGCCATCCACAGCATGAAAGCAAATCTCTACATCAAACTGTTGCTCTTGCACTTTCTTAAGGTAACTCTAATTTGAACAGACTCCGTCCCTTTCGGAAAGAGCAGTTGAGTCAGCTGTAAATTTGAATCTTTTGAGAACTAAAAGGGATCATGAGTATGATTCTACTATTTCATGAGGTGTCTGGTTCTGTTGCAAGTCAATTTCAGAGTGACTGGAATTGAGCAATGGCTGGAAAAATAGCACATTGTTAATAATATAAAATATTATCTTATAAGAAAATATGTAAAAGTTTACAAAAAAGCTTGTTGTCTTGAGCCTATTATTAGACTTACTTTCTTGCCAGCTCTGGTGTTGAAAAACTATAAAAATAACTAGGTACACAGATTTAAATACATGGAAGTGTATGATCATAAAGAGAAGGAAAGCTTTGACAGTAAATATAGTTTTTTTAACAAAGAAAGAAGAAACTGTCAAAGTGTCCTCTCAAACGCTGAACTAATAATGAACTCTCTATAAATCTCAGTGTGTTTTAATGCTTCATTTTTTAGGATGGTTCTCCTTATGGATGTTTCTCAACATAGAATGGTTTTCCTTCTCATAGCACTCTTTTACAGAGGTAAGGTAAAAATTAAAACACTACTGTGGCTCTGGTCGTCTATAGCCAAGCAATTTAAATCTGAACCTGTAAATTCAACTTATAATATATAAATATGTAACTTTGGTTAATGTGTGTGCCTTATGATATAATTTAGTAAAGACTACTATGTTCCAGGACGAGCAGAGGGGATTTCATTCACTCAGTCAGTCAAGGCAAAGCTGGATGATGACGTAGTGTTGCCCTGTCAGATGGATCCTCCCATAAATGCTTTCTCCATGACCGTGGAGTGGGGCAGACCTGATCTGAGCCCTAGATTTGTGTTTGTTTGGTTTGATGGAAAGGAACATGAGGATGACCAAAACCAAGCCTACAGGGGAAGAGCATCAATGTCCACTGACAAACTGAAGACTGGAGACCTCTCACTGAAACTATCCAAAGTGAAAACCTCTGACAATGGGACATACAGATGTTACATCCCAAAAATGAAGAAAGAATATTTTGTGGATCTTCTACTTGGTAAGTACATAATTTAAATTTTTATATTCCATGGAAAGAGGACCTTAATCAGAGCAACATCCTTTATCAATACCATGTATTCTATGACATTAGAATACTGCCAATAGTTTAAAAGTACACTAACTAGAAACAAATAAGAGCTGCAGACACATTACTTGAGTTGTAGTGTTTTTTTCTATTCCTGTAAAGTAGCATCTTTGGGGGTAACAGGTGGTTTCCCAACAGTTAATAGCATATGAGAGTGCTCTCTTGGGACTGGCTATGAATTAGGAGCAACATGAACCATGACTTTTACAGCCTAGAAGCAGAAATATGTCCATAACACTTGCACAAACTTACCACACTCCCCTAAATGAATTTGAAACTGTTTGTCCCTGACCTTTGTAACTAACAATTCCATACCTAAATAGAAAAGCACTGAGAGAGCACAGACATCCACCAACCAGCTTAGATCCACTCAAAAATTATGATTTCCACCCAACATTATACTTCTAAATGTAATTTACACACAAATTGTGAAATGAAAAATATCAATCTGCAAGAAATGTAATTATTGTTTATATAAATATCATCTCATAGAGTGACCTAGGTCAGAGGAAAACCACTGCGCAAATGTGCGAGGTACTTTGCTCTATGTTGAATTATGGGGTTAGGTTTTTACACTCACACATACAGACCTCTACATGGATGGACTATTTCCTTATTGACATGATCAGCAGAACAGCGCAGAGCTTTTCAGCAAAACTTCCTCCTGTCTGCTGTGTCTGTGAGCAGAACTCTGCATGCACAGCTTTCAGTGCTGATTGGCTGATCAAAGTGCTCTGTTGGTGACCAGAGCATGTAGCCAATTGTAAGGTGTTGTGGATGGGAAAAAGCAGAGAAAGCAGATGGAGAACTCCTCCCCTGCCATTGCAAGGGAAGCAGGGGAATGTAGTGACATAGGCTTGAAAAATTAGATGTCACTTTGAAAATAAACTACAATTCCCATAATGCTGTAAATAAAAGGATTTGCCGTTATAAGCTTAAATATTTTTGTGACATCAGTTTGGATCAGATCAGCACCAAAATGTATTGCCTTCTTCCATGGAGGCATACCTTTGGTAAAATTTTCATTTAAATCCATCCAGTAGTTATTGTTTAATCTTGTCAAAAGAGAAACTAACAAACAGACCCCAGTGAAAACATAAACTCCTTGGCGGAGGCAATTACTACAGGTTGTTCTGTATATCTATTTGTACTTGCTTATTAACAATTACTATTTTAATTTTTCTAAACATGCTACAAGAAATCATAAAAGATTTTATTAACAGTCCATTTTACATCTTTCATCTCACTCATCCGGTCTTATCTGTCCTCTCCCATCCTGTTTGTCTGTTCTTTCTCAGGGTTACAGTTCAAAAAGACCCAAACGTAAGCTGAATCAAATACCTAAGACAGGTATCAGGAAAAAAATATTTTTGATGGGAGAATACAAGAAAAGTACAGTTTATTTTCAAAAATCCAAAAACCTGAGTCCAAATCAGCAAAGGTACAAAGTCTAACAGGCAAAATTCAAGTAAAATATAAACAGGCAGACACTTATATACTGAGAGTAATTACAAACAGAAAACAGGTGTGGTGTCCAAGGAGAAGAGGGGTAGGGGAGTGAGCAGGGAAGGATCTGGAGGGAGGGGCTAGGAGCAGCATCTCATTTGTCCCATATATCGATATCTTTATGTCTCCCATGAAAATTGGTAAGTATGTTGTTATTAAAACTTTTTAGGTTCTAAGGTGAAGGGCTGACCACTTGAGTTTCTCAAATTAAAGAGCAGATGACAGTTGAAGCTCAGTTGAGGATTTATTTCCATCCAAACCATGGTTTCTGCATTAACAAACAATTAAATTATATATGTCAACATAAACTTTAAATAATCAATCAACATCAAACAGAAAGGACATGTAGTCAAGCAAAAATAAGCTGTCTTACATTGTCAAGCACGCATGGTCTGGGAGTGGATGGAGATCAGAGAGAGCTCTGTATGACTGAGCTGGGCTTTTAAGTGCTGGCTGCAGACACACCTGTGCTCCCAACACACCTGTCAGCAATCAGCCCTCCTTTGAGAGATGTGCCATTTTTGACCACCAGATGCCGCCATTTTGACAGCATAGGGAATTCACAACAGCCGCCCCCACAGAATCCCAGTTTCTGTGTTTTAACTGAATTCTTGTAATGCTGTCAAGTTGTAAGCGAGGGCAATGGGACAAGACGAGCAACTGGCCTGGTGTAAATCCTGTCCTGGATCAAGATGTCTGCAGATCGGACCCGTCCATCTGAACTTGGATGAACCTTTATGATTTTTCCGATGGGCCACTGCGCTCTGGGCAGCTGAGGATCCATTACAAGGACAACTTTGGTTTCCTCAAGGTTGTCTGAAGTTGCCAGCCATTTGTTCCTTGGTTGCAAAGATGGAAGGTAATCCCTGATGAACTGTGACCAGAACTGATCCGCTAGGATTTGGCTTTGACGCCAGCGCCGCCGCCCCATTGACTCTGGAGCGTAGATTACTTGAGGTAATGTGGAGTCACGCCGCCCCATGAGCAACATATTAGGGGTTACTGGGTCCAAGTCAGCCACATCAGAGGAAGCGTATCCCAGAGGTTTGGAGTTTAGCATCCCTTCAACCTCTACCAGTAAGGTGGTTAGTACATCCTCAGAGAGTGGTTGGTGACCAGCAACCACCTGTAATGCATTCTTGGCAGATCTTATTTCTCTCTCCCATACACCTCCAAAATGAGGGGAGCTTGGAGGATTGAACTTTAACGTCAGTTGGTAGGCACCAAGTTTCTGTTGGAGTTCTGGTGCCATTGCTTGAAAGACTTCCTGAAGCTCTCTTTCAGCTCCACGGAAATTTGTGCCCCTATCTGAATGAAGCTCCAGGGGTTTCCCTCGCCGAGAGATAAATCTCCTGAGAGCAAGGAGAAAGGCATCAGAATCTAAGGAGTTGAGGAGTTCAAGATGCACAGCTCTTGTTGTCATACATTTGAATATGACCCCCCAACGTTTCTCACTGCGTCTTCCTACTTTGACTATGAGCGGGCCAAAGCAGTCCATTCCTGTGGAGTAAAATGGAGGGCTTAACAACCTTAGACGAGCAGATGGAAGGTTCGCCATAAGGGGCACTTTGGGCTTTGCTCGCCACTGATGGCAGGCAGAGCAGGATGACTGATGGCGCTTAACAGCTTGTCGGCCTCGAAGAACCCAATAATGTCTTCGAAGTTCAGAGAAGACACGCTCAGGGCCAGGATGGAGAAGACGCTCATCAAAATCTTTGATGAGCAATCTGGTGATTTGATGCTCAGGATCCAACACAACAGGGTGCACAGAGATCTCAGGAGAACTTTGTATGTTCAGCCTTCCTCCAACCCTTATGAGGCCTGTCAACTCATCAAGTTCAGGGGCAAGGGCTCGAAGTTTGCTGTGGAGAGGCAAAGGGGTTCCATTACACATGGATTTCAGTTCCACTGGAAAACTGTCTGCCTGACATTGTTTAAGCAAGCTGATTTCAGCATCTTTGTAGGTTGACAGAGAAGCATCTCCAGATTTTTGTTTGTTGAGATTATCATGTGTCGCTTGCACCAGGTCCTTCCACAAAGAGAACTGGTTGAGGTCAAGATTCTGCTGATTCTGAGTATTGGTAGTTGCCAGACTGCAAAAAGTGATACTTCTGAGTTCACTGAGGTCTGCCTTTACTACATGCTTAGGCCTCACTGGCCAACTGCCATTTGGTTGTTTGAGGAAAGCAGGACCATTCCTCCATCTGCTAGGCTGCAACAGGTCAATGAGAGTCTTCCCCCTGGTGATGTCATCAGCAGGATTATTAGATGAATCTACATAGCGCCAGGAGAGAGGGTCTGTAAGTTCTTGAATTTCAGCCACCCTGACACCAACAAACACCTTGAAGCGGCAAGATTCTGACTGTAGCCATTCAAGAACTGTGGTGGAGTCAGTCCACAAAGTAATCTGTTGTGAGATGATGCCAATTTCTCTCTGAATTAGCTGAGCAAGCTGTGCACCAGCCAGGGCACCACACAGTTCTAAACGTGGCATAGACAACTGTCTTTTTGGAGCAACTCTGGATCTTGCCATGACAAAGCTGCTGTGACATTCATCTTTGTACTTGGTGACTAGATAAGCCACTGCTCCATATGCCTGCTCAGAAGCATCACAGAAAATATGCAATTCCTGAGTAACCGCATCAGGTCGATCTGCTGGAGTGTAACATCGGGGAATAGAGATTGACTGCAGTCTGGGTAACTCCTCTTCCCAAGCTTCCCAAGCAACTCGTAGATCTACAGGTAGGTTGGGGTCATCCCATTCTCTTTTCTTTGACCACAGCTGCTGGACCAGGATTTTAGCTCTGGTAAGAAAAGGTATAAGGAACCCTAAGGGGTCGTATTGTTGAGCTAGCACCTGATAGATCCTTCTCATTGTCACAGGAGACTGCCCTGAAGGCCTATGCTGATAACTCAAGAGATCAGTGGAGCAGTTCCATTTCAAGCCCAGAGTGGATTCCACAGGTTCGATGCGGTTCTGAGAGAGCCAAAGTTCCAGGCTCTGGGACCTCGCCTCTGGAGGTAAATGGGCCACCACGGACTGGTAATTGCTCGCCCATTGACGCACTTGGAAGCCACCTGTAGCGAGAAGTTCTCTCGTCTTATCCACAAGGCATCTTGCATCTGGAACCTTTAGGTAGCTTGTTAAACAGTTGTCAACATAGAAGTTGTTCTCCACTGTTGACTTAACTTCCTCGTATCCTTCACTGTTGTCTTGGACATGTTTCTGAACAGCAAAGATTGCACAGCATGGACTGCTTGTGGTACCAAATGGAAGGACTTGCCATTCATAAACATCAGGTGCTGACTCTCTCCTCATGTTCCGCCAAAGGAACCTAAGCAAAGGCCGATCTTCTGGCAGCAGGCGCACCTGGTGAAACATAGCCTTGATATCACCGCTAATGGCTACTGGATACTGGCGGAAACGAAGGAGAACCCCAATGAGGGAAGGACTCAAAGTAGGTCCAGGAAGTAGCTGGTCATTTAAGCACATCCCCTGAAACCTGAACGAGCAGTTGAAGACCAAGCGGGCTTTGTTATTATGATGGACAAGATGATGAGGCAGGTACCAAGATTCTGATGAGCTCTGCATGGTTTCAGGGGAAACTTTCTTTACATATCCCGCTTTCTCCAACTTCAGTATCTCCTCATTATAGAGTGCAATTTTCTCTGGATCTTTGAGAAGTCTCCGTTCTGTGCTTCTTAAGCATGGCATGGCAGATTCAATTGGAGCTGTCAGTTTGGGAGCATCATGAATCCGAAGAAGGGGAGTGGCGTAACGCTCAGTACCATCTACCAAAACTCTCTCTGTTCGGGCCTCCAACATTTCAATAGCCTGTTTGTCTTGTTGAGACCTGATCACCTGTTTCTCACTACGGAAAGGTAACACATCCAGTTTCCATAGCTTTTCAACGTGGCTAAACAAGGAATCAGAGGAGCCAACGGTAGCGGTAAACAAACACTGATTAGCTAGAGGGTAACGCTCAGGTAAACCCTCTTGTCCTTGTAAGGTCCAGCCCAGCTGAGTGTGCACAGCAATTGGACCTCGTTGAGGGCCTCTTCGCACAGGCTCTATGGGTGAGATCAGATGAGAGTTGTCTGAGCCAAGCAAGACAAGAGGCTGAACTTTCTTGAATGATTGAAGAGGGATGTCTCTCAAAAGGAATAAGCGTCGCTTGAGCGACTGAATAGGGAATGCGTTTGATCAATGAGATCGATCCCCTTTGCTGTGAAGGCTTGTTGAATAGGGTATCTGTCTGTCGGTGCTGAACTGGAAGAGATCTCAAAATCAACACATTCTCCTTCAATGTGGGCGAGATCAGAACGTACAGTTCTGAGGGCGAGGACCTCCTTCTTTCCTCTCAGCTGAAGCTGCTGGACTGCAGTAGGTAGAATCATAGAGCGAACCGAGCCATCATCTAGTATAGCATATGTGCTTAGTGAGACATTATTGTTCCAGAGGATCACAGGAACAACCTTAAGAAGCACACGACTAGAGGGACTGGAATGAGAAAAGTACACTTTACTGTGAGTACTTGTCAGTATAGCGAGAGATGTGCCATTTTTGACCACCAGATGCCGCCATTTTGACAGCATAGGGAATTCACAACAGTTGTATTTGTACCATGCTTAGCATTTCAAACACTTTAACAAATAAGTAAAACTGAGAGAATAAAACTTAAAGGCACATAGAATTATGGATCTCTTACATGATTGTCTCTTACAGCCTGTTCCTCCTGTTGCTGAAGTAGAAATAAAATGACTACAGGGCTTTCAATAAGAGATACATGCCGATAATCTTACAGAGATTAAAGCAAATTTGTAAAAAGATACCTAGACCAGAAAATGATTTGCATGTTTCCATCCTCAGGAGCTTCCTCTTCACCTGCCATCATCTTAGTGGGCCATGATAAGGTCAGCAGTGGAGTGATGTTAGACTGTGAGTCCAAAGGCCTGTATCCTGAACCTGAGGTGTTGTGGCTGGACAGTAAAGGAGACCTCCTTTCTGCTGATCAGAAAAAATCAGTCGAAGGTCCAGATGGTCTCTTCAGTGTCAGCAGCAGAGTGACAGTGGTGAGGAGACACAACAACACCTTCACCTGTAAACTCCAACAGAAGAGCCTCAACTGGACCAGTGAAGCACACATCCATGTTCCAGGTAGACCTGATGAAGGGAAGAATGAATTCCTGCTTGGCATGCATGAGACATACACATATCTGTATTTACCTTGAACAGAATATCTGATTGTCTCAAGATTTTTCTTTCCATTTAACTTTCAGCTGAATTCTTTGCGGTACCCTCGAGTTGCACTACCGCCATAGTTTTTGCGGTGTTGTTTGGCTTAATCTCTGCTGCTGCATCTGGTCTGTTCGTCTGGCAAATAAAAATACAGTTAACAGGTAAGATTATATTAAATTTACTTTTATGACAACTGAGACCTTTGGATTTTGATTACAGCATAACAGGGTAAATATTAATACAATCAAAAGCACACAAAATTTTTATTTATGGATGATGAAATTTGAACTCTCTTAAAAATCAACAGGCAGACAAGAGAAAAAACACTGTTTTGAGTTTGTGTTTTTACAGTGCAATGTATCCAGTAAAATACATTTTGAGGCTCAATGAGACATTACTTAGTATTTCTTAACATAAAATGGTTATTTGTCACCAATAAACTGCTATTGTCCATTTAACACCTCAGACCTATTTGCATGCTGTCTTTGTATTCTACCTTTCTGATTTGTGTTTACATCAGAAAGGACACGCCATAAAACTGACCAGCTCTTGATGGAGGCAAAAACTGAAGAGGATTTACAGAATAAGGAGGAAGAAAAGCGGGAGATTACACAAATTTTTGAGACACTAACAGGACTTTCAAAGGAACTGGAGATACAGAAAAACCATCTCACAGTGATGATGGAAAATACAGAGAAAAAGGCAGAGCTGAGGGACAAAGAGATAGGACTGGTGGACAAAGAGGTTTCACAGAAGGACGGAGATAGCACAACAAGCAAAGTACAAGGATATAACAAACTCATACAAATCTTACAGGAGGACAGCTGGAACCAACGAGAGAGAAAAAAAGAACTTCAAGAGCTGAACATGGGCTTTGAAAAACTGACAAGAAAGACGTATAATGATATAAATGAAGTCAAAAAGAGAAAAGAGAAAGTAGAGAAACAGGTGGAGCAGATGAAGACACAAAATAAAGAGATTAAGAGTTAGGCATGCAGAAATAAACAGTCTGAACCAGGTCCAGGTTCAATAAAGATTGGAGAAAAAAGTGGCAAAAAGTAGAACAATAATTAATGGCAAGGTCACGAGCTTACAATGCAGATTCATCATCGTGGACCTACCATGAATGTTATTCTTTAGACTCAAAGCACATAGCAGAAAAAAAAGCAAGTTTATCAAAGTTTTGCCACAGTTAGGGTTTTAATTACTGCATACAATGAATAACCTTTCATTCTAAGCCTTCATGAAAATCAGATAATCATTGAGAATTTAATTGAAATGAACAATGAAGTGATAACATTCATGTAATGACATCCCAACAACAACCTCGCAAATACAACTATCTGCTTTAGAGATACACCCTACACACCCTACTCCAGCAACAAGCTACAGGTATAGCTTCAACTCTTTAATTTATCTTTAAGTAACCTTTATTGGAAACAATACTTTAAGAAATTACTTTTTTAGCCTATCTGAGCTTCACAGTCAAACTTTTGTACACTCAATTGTCTGAGCCAGGTGCCATCAATCATCTTTAATGACTTAAGAGGAATGAAAGCCCCTGACACAAAGGACGTACATAATTACCATAAGCTGCTTAATAGCTCTCACAAATTGTTTTAAAACAAATGATACACCATACGCCAGATTTTTATTTGATTTTTAATTCACTTTTTGACTCTCCATATTTTCTTTATTATCTTAATACATAAATATACTAGAACAAAGATGATTGTTATTGAAATAACCAGCTGGTTTATTAGCAAGTTTGCCAAATTTGCAAGCTGCTACACCAGCTAGCTACACTTACCTTACTATGTATGGGCCGAGCATTGATGAGTTCTTCGTTCTCACCAAAGTGTATGATCAAGAAAATGTAAGTGTAAGTAAATTTTACAACTATGAAGATGAGATAGGGATCAAAGTGTATTGTTTAGTAACCTGCCAAATTGTTATATTACACCAAAGGACTTCAGAAACTAAGAGAATGTTGGAAGTTTTAACTTCAGATGAACTAGAAAATTACATAGCTGTAAGTCAATGATCTAAAGAAGACCTAGGTCTAGACCTGCTCTGTTTACAAATGAGTTGAAATAACAGTAATAATGAATATGTAGTACATTAAAAAGGATTTTTTGATTTACAGATGAGCTGAAACATTAAAGGTAAGGCAAGTTTATTTATAGAGTGCAGTTCATACACAGGGCAATTCAAAGTGCTTTACAGAACAATAGAAGTGCATTAAAATCGCATACAGAATCTAACAACAATAATTAATATAAAATGAACTTTAAAAAGAGTGCAGATAAGATACTTTCAGTCATATGCACAGTTAAACAGAGCTGTTTTGAGCCGAGATTTAAACATTGTCAGAGTGGAGGCCTGTCTCACATCTTCAGAAAGACTGTTCCAGGTTTCAGCAGCATAAAACTGGAACCCTGATTCTTCATGTTTAGTCCGGACTGTGGGCACCAGCAGGAGGCCGGTCCCTGACGTCCTCAGAGTCCAAGATGGTTCATATGGCACTAACATGTCAGAGATGGACTTGGGTGCTGGACCATGGAGAGACTTGTACTCTCCACGTATTGTATTCTCTGAGGAAGCCAGTGTAGGGACCTGAGCACAGGACTAATGTGTTTGTACTTCCTGGTTCTGGTCAGGACCCGAGCTGCAGCATTCTGGATGAACTGCAGCTGTGTTATGGCTTGTTTGGAGAGGTCAGTGAGCAGACTGTGAGAGTAATCTAGCCTACCTGGGACAAATGCATGAATAAGTCTCTCCAAGTCAGGCTTAAACACTATACCTCTGATTTTGGCATTTCTTTATAGATGGTAAAGGCTGCTGATGTTATTGATTAGATGTGGCTGGTGAAGTTCAAGTCTGAGTCCATTATTACCCCGAGATTTCTAACCTGATTTGTAGGTTTTAGGGAAAGAGACTGGAGGTGACTGCTGACACTTTCTCTTTGTTTCTGTGGACCAAACACAATGACTTCAGTCTTGTCTGAATTTAGTTGGAGAAAGTTGTTTTGCATCCACACACTGACCTGTTGGATGCAGTGACACAGTGAATCCACTGGTCCATATTCACCTGCTGTCAGTGAGACATAGATCTGAGTGTCATCTGCATAATTGCGGTAGGACACATTACTACTTTATATTAACTGGCCCAAAGGCAGCATGTATAGAATGAACAGTAGGGGTCCCAGGAGGCACCCCACAAGTTAAGGCCATGTAGTCTGAGAAACAGTTACCAATTTCTACTGATGAACATTTTTTTCATAATGAACATGGACTTTCGCCATTTCCGCTCGGCCCTCCAGCACTCCCTTTTTTGGTGCACTGACCAAGTCGTCATTCCTCCATGGCGCTTTCTGCTTATTTTGAACCATTTCAACTTTCACAGGGGCAACGGTGTCCACAACATTCAATCAATTAAAGTGGCAGAGCTCAACAAGTCATCAACATTAGAACATGGGGCATTTTCAAAGTTTATCACTTCCATGAACAGAGCACCTGTGCTGTTATTTATGTGTCTCCTCCGTACTACCGCAGGACCAGCCGGTGGTTTGGGAAAACAGACAGGTCAAAGAAGACACAGAAATTATCAGAAAAGGCAACATCAACCACATTGACATTTGAAATATTAACCCCCTTTGTAATGAGCATGTCCAGAGTGTGCTGTGCTCTGTTGGGTGGGATCATACACATGCCGAGTCAGGCCAAAAGTTTAAAGGACAGCACTGAGCTCTTTAGCATTTCTGTCACAGACATTATCCACATGTATATTAAAATCACCTGTAATGACCAAACTATCAAAATCTGTGCATACAATTGAAAGCATCCCGGTAAAATCAACAATAAAACTTTTTTAGTGTTGAGAAGGCTTGTATAGAACTATACTGTAGAGAGTATGAACGAAAATTCTTTTTGTTTAATTTTACAGGACTGGTCCTGTAAAATTAAACAAAAATATATATATTTTTTTTTTGTAATGACTCTAGTCGTTTGTTTTGTACTGTATTTTTTGTGTTTGGCTGTGTTGGGAGGGTTCTCCTGCACCCTCTGTGTGACTGAGTTTGTGTGTGTGTCAGTGTGCCTTGTTCAGGTGTGCAGCCCCTGCCTCTGGTTGGACTGATGGCATCACGCCAACACCTGTGATTGGTTGCAGAGGAGGGAAAAGCCCCATAAAAAGCACTCAGTGATATCACCACCAGGAGGAGGGAATCCTCCTTGAAGAGGGACTCAACCATGGTCCAAACTGCTATGTCAGCTTTGTGCTTGAACTCAGTTGTTTTGTTTGTTGTATTGTATTTGGTAAGGAAGAGGTCAATAAGTCACCTCGATGTAGTTTAAGTTGTAAATAGTTAATCTTGTGATAATTTTGGTTTTGTAAAATAAATCGTACTGCTTGACGATTAAACCTGCTGACTGGCTCCAGTGGCTGTTTGGAATTTGGTGGAAACTGGGACACTTCATGTTATGTCTTGACCACCCTTTGACCATAACCATATGATCTCTAAAAACTGCACAGACATCTCCACTTTTTTTGTTTTCTTGTGTTTCAGATTCAAAATGGAAGTTTGGTGAAGCTGATTTCATAAGAACTGCATTGCCTGTGTTTTTGTGTAAATTTTTTGGCTTTTTTTCAAAGAAAGAATAGCCAAAAAAATAAAAACTTTCTTTCACTTGAGATGGGTTGGGTGATGCAATTTATTTATTTCTTAAAATCATAATGACAACTGAAACTACCCAAATGACCCTGATCATATGTTTCCATACTCTGGAGATTTTGACCTGATTACATGCCCACAAGTTAACACTAACGGGTTTGAATGTTTGTAACAATTCCCACTTAACAAAATTACATTAAAGGAAGTCGCACTACGCGAGGGCAGGCAGAAAGCTCTTGCAGCCAGGAATTAGTCTGCACCAACCCGCTAAACAAAGTATGATTCAGCTCCAAAAAATGAAAATGAAAATAACCAACTCACTATCACTCAGTTAGCTGGAGTAAAATCTTAGGAAACAAAAAATGAGGCATAAAATTTAAATTTAACTTAAATGTATTAATGAGAAATCACAAACACAAAATTCACCATCACCACCCTCCCATATCCCGCAAATAACCCACATCAACCAAAAAAAAAAACTACTCAGTCCCAAAATGAAAAGAAATCGTTCATAAGTCCCGTATCCAAAACGAAAATCCTTCTAATCCCCGGGGTAGAATTGAGTCCTGTCTCAGTCAGCAAAGTTTATTCCTGGGGGGGGCGCAAACAAACAAAAGAAACCCTGAGGGCGCATCCTCAGCAGCCACCGCTCAGCCGAACGGGCTGGAACCTCTTACCAGACCCCTCGAACTTCCATGCACGAATGTTGGTCCTCTGGTCCAGGCATTTTGTCTCCGATTCCCGGCATGGAGTACCTTGAGCCACTGTCTTTGTCCGGGGACGCCAACCTCCACACCGCGTGCCAAACTCCTCTGTTTTCCTAGCACCAGAAAACAAAAAAACTTCACTTCCTAGGAGTCTTTGCCATTTTGTAACCTCCGGCCGAGGTTGATAACAAATAAACCAAACAATACAACAAAAAAAAGATAATACAATACGAAATTAAACATTTCAATATGAGCCATTTCCCAAAAATAAGCTGTCAGGAAAGAATAGTTCACTTTGACCACTTCATGCCAGAAAACATACATTTTTTTATAAAGGTGATGCATGATCTGCTGTGCTGGGTCAAGCCGCTAAATTCTTTTCAATCTTTGGTGACCTTACATGTTCATTAAAGGTAACCCTCTTCAGCCTCATTTGCTTGTAAGCAGTATGTGTATTAATATTAAGAGGTGGAAAATGAGGGATTCTACTGATACAAAGCATTGTCAGGTAGAAAAATTTCAGACACAACTGCCATGAAAATTGTTTGGGATGCAAAGACAGACCAACAAATTACTTGAAAAAAGAAAAACTGGGCTGCATGGTCGATTCACAAGAAGAAAGTCATTCCTAAGCAAAGACAAAAACCATCCAAACAATACACTGAGCAGCACAGAGACAAGCATCTAAACTTCTGGAACTATGTCATTAGGAGTGATGAGACTAAAATTGAATGTATCAGACACAACCATATACGTTATATTTGGAGAGGAGTCACTAAGGCCTCTGTGAAACACTGAGGTGGATCATTGATGTTTGGGGATGTGGGAGTGACAAAGGCAGAAAACTTGGTCAGAACAAATGGCAAGATGAATGGAGCATGCTATCAGAAAATACTGGAGTAAAATTTGCACTCAGCCCTGAAGGTGCACATGGGATGTACCTGGCCAAGGGCACCTCAGACTCCTGACCTCAATATCAGTAAGCCACTCAAACATGCAGTTCATGAAAGACAACCAAAGAATTTACGTGAAATGGAGGCTTTTTGCCAAGGTGAATGGGCAGTTTTATCCTCTGAGAAAATATGGAGCCTCATCCCCAATGACCACAAAAGACTTCAAGTTGTCACTGATGCTAAAAGTGTAACATACAGTTTTAAAAACTGGTGGATATAAGCTTTAGATCAGGGTCATTTGGATACTTTTTGTTTTCATGACATTTATAAGAATAAACCAAATCAACAGAATAATAAAGGGTTTGGGTCTAGTCTACATATAGGTGGAATTTGTTTTTCAAATGGGAGCTTAAATTGACCCTCAAAAATGTTTTTATTGGAAGTTGTACCATCAACCTAAACTTCTTCTTGTTCTTAAGTGAAACAACATTTGAGGTTAAACCTTTAATGGACCTACTAATAATTAGAATTATTTCTCTTTTTGTTTTCTTGTGATGTCTGTTGTTGACTAATACTTGTAAAGGGAACATCTGAACTCACGATTTCACCACAGCATTGAAAACTTTGGTTTCACTTACCTGGGAAATCAGATGTTTTCTTACTAACTCACATCAACCCAGCAGATTATTTTCAGACTGTATTACAGAACTATTGATAGTGCTGCATGCTTTACACAGATATTTGACACGTAATACATTCACACATAAAAATATAGCTGTTCAGAAATACTTGTCAACCACCATGCAGAAGCTGACCCAGAGTAAACCCATGTCCCAGGTTCTTTTGTCCTAAACAATAAAACTCACATTAAAATGATAGGCTTTATGCTTTTAATATATTTTGGCCAGGTAATGTAATGAAACAAAATTAGAAAATGCAAGAAAAACATTATTACCAGAATGATTCAGAATCTTTGGGAATTTATTTTACCTGTGAATAATGCAGATTTGCATTTAGGTCCTGTTCACATGTGGACAAAAACACTGTAGTCTTCAAAGCATTTTTGCTAAACAGGGCATCAACCACATGAAAACACAGAAAATTCTGTAATATACCATATACGTATGTGGCATTACAGTGCTGCCACAGAAATACACCAAACCAGAGATGACATGGAGCATATGCATGAAACATGAACATGATGTCAATAAACACTGTCACATGTTGTTTTTCATTTCCTCTTGTTGCTCACGGTGGTTGTAGAGGAGCAGGGGATTTTGCTGTTAGGGTCAAAACAAGCTCAGGAGCTTCTGCAGCAGGAATGTGGCTCCATAGTCCTCCATTGTTTTAGTTGTTAGGGTTCAAGTGGGTAATTCATTGTCCATCGAAAAACACAAGGCTGGCATTTCCAGATTTATCCATTCTGGGACCCGTTTTCTAAAATACGTGTTTTTGAGCACCCAAAATGCCATATCCGTGCGGACAACGTGACAATCTTCTGTGGATATTCCTGAATTTGTCTCCATATGGACAATCGCCATGACTTGTACATGATTAATACAATATGATATAAGAAGACACAGGGATCATTTCACTGAAGTATTAATGGGGCGTAGCAGTAACATAGATGTCATTGTCTTCCAATAATCTATGCGACTGTCTTTTACTGGATCTTTTTGATCCTGGAAGTGAAAAAATTATATAAAATATTTAATTTGTCTGACAGTTAAACCTTTATCTGCAATTTGTCATGTGACTGCAGATAATGATGCAGTCTGACTTTGTTTTTATTTTGTTTGTTTTTTTCTTCTTTCATTAGCACACAATTGCAACAAATATGCATCTAAATGTTGAAGACGTTGCCAACTGTTTGCCTTAGCTCTTCTGGTTTTCATGGTGTTATATTATGGAGAGAAACTGAAATGCAGCTTTAAAGATCAGAATCTATATTTTAAGAAAACATATTCCTTCATCTTTCTTTTAAGTCAGTGATCATATTCTGGTCAAATCTTGGTGGCACCGATGAAAACTTGGGCTTTCATCACCCAATTTTGATTAAATATTATTATTATTTGAAATAATACTAATATTATTACAATATAATAATATTACAATATTAGTACATTTACCGCTAATCAAAAGCAAAGAATCAGGGCTATGTTCCATGAAATAATTTTGCACATCTTCAGCTCTCAACTTGGGCGTGAGTGTCATTATCAGACTCCAAATCACTGTCCCAACTTGGTACTGAAACAAAGAAAAAGGCAGACAGTTCTTGAATTCAAATCCAGTTTTAATTAAAAAATATGAAGACAATGTTTTAAAGAATCATAATGGACTTATTACACATATTTAATACGTTTACCTTTGTGTTTTTGGCAGAGGAATAGTCCCAGCACCAACAGCAACAAGACTGTTAGTATAGCACTTCCAACAATCCACAGAAAGCTGGGAGGATGACAGACATGTTGAGGGGGAGGATGAGAGACACGGTGGTCTGTAGATTGAACCTCTGGATGGTATTTGTTCCCCATTTTTATGACAGATAGCCAACTCTCTGGTGACTCTCCAGCTTCAATGCTGCATTTGTAGAGACCTTCGTCAGATTTGGAAACATTTCTAATGGTCGGCTTGCTGTCATATTTTTTTCCAAGAGAGCTATTATCCTTGTAGAATTCAGCTATGTGCAAATTTTGTGATGTACGATGTCGACATAAAAGACTGACATCATGTCCCTCCATCACTGCAGAAGCAGGAACATCCAGGATCACATCTCCATCTGTAAAAAAACATTGAGATATTAGGACAAGTGAACACTGTAACATTGTACGGAAGAGTAGATTTAATAGGCTTCAATACTGTTTTAAGTATCTCAAGAGCATTCCTATTTGCATTGAGTGTTGTTGTTCCTTGTTCCTTAAGTTATTCTTAGTAAATGAAGATGTTAACTTATTATATGACTTGAACAGCAAGTCCAGAATTTAATTTCCATCCCCACTCACAGACATAAAATGCTGCATCTGAACTGTTGATAAATGATTGAGGCATGCTATTTATTCCACATTAGCTGAAATTTACCAACATTGAGAAATCATCAAAATAGTGAAAGTACATTTCCAGGGTAATCTGTGTTGTGGAGTCCAACATAGATTGACAGACCAAAGAGTAGAAAAACATTTTGCTTCAGGAGTAAGGCATTCTTTGATGTCCCACTGATTGATTTCAAATAAATTTAAACTTTTCTTAACATAGATGTAATGCTGCTGTTCATATCACAGGACTTGTGATTCATAGTCTTGTTTAATCTTCTTGAGGTCTTCCATCTTCTCAGGTTCGGACTCAGACTTTTTCAGTCTAGGTATACCCATCTTTTCATAGGGCACATAATGCAGACATTATTGAACATCTGTGGTGAGTTCACAAATGTCAGTTAAATTCACCATCTGCAATGAAAATACTCAACTTGATCTTTGTTGTGCTAAGTTGTTGTAAGTTCATGTCGGTTATGGATGCGATGTGTGGAGTTGCCGAACACTGACTGTTCCAAAAGGTGAATTCACTGTGTCAGAACAACCACCCCAATTTAAATGGGATTCTATGACTCTGCTGGAGGTCCACTGATATTTGTAGAGCTACAAGCAGGCAAGTACCAGCAGTTTCTAAGACAAATTTACTGAGCTGTAACTGGTGGTAACAAAGGTAGGCGTGAATCAACTCTTGCTATTGTTCACAAGCATGTAAAATTTGTTTATGTTTCTGATGGGAACCAGCATTGCCCTACTGATGCAACGTTAGTTCTGTGTAGCCTTACTTAGCTTGACACGGCCCAACAATTTACTGCATGTTGGCAGAAATAGCTTTCATGTGGATGCAACTTTAAGAAATTATGGATCCACTTTTTCAGAAATATGATTAAAATGATCCCTTTCAATCAAAACCATGTTCTCTTTAAGGCAAAGTTATTTTAGTCCTTAATATTTTAAATCATGAACAACAATCTTCCTTTATGGAAATATGCAGTGATCCTAATGAAAAGGATCAAGAAGAAAATGTAGTTGTTTATGGACAAGAAAAATCAGAGAAAAGGAAAGTAAACATATGACATATGTCATATCTAAAGCATCCAGTTTCTTTTTAGTCTTGGTAGTATCAGTAAAAATGATTTATTCTTTTGTTGTTTTGTTGAATTTGCCTTTTTATATTTTAATTGGCAAGTTTGAGCTACTCACCTGTGACAGTGATGTTGACGGCATTACTTGTATCTCCGTCTGCATTTTCACACCAGTACTTTCCACTGTGGCTGTCTAAAGCAGCATGAATTTCATAGACTGGTGCAGATTTGTCGTAGCTGTGAACACTGGTCTTAAGTTCTTTGAAGGGCTTTTGCATCACACTCCATTCAATCAGTCCCATGATTTCTTCACAGCTTATCTTAATTTTTTGATAAAGAAAGAACTGCAGCCTGTTTGGAGTAATACGTGGTTGGAAAGCTTCATCTAAAAAGCCAGGGGAAGAAAGCCATTAGATTTAGCTGGAATGGATTGTTCACGACTCATGAAAAAGTATTAATTTAAACTGGCAGTATCACATGAAACAAGTTATATGAACATTACTTTTTGAATTTGGCTAAATTTTAATAATAATAATAATAACAATAAACTTTATTTATATAGCACTTTTAAAAACATTGGTTTACTAAGTGCTTTGACAGAAGGCAGGAACTTAGAACAACAAAGCACAAGAGTTTGACATCAAAGGAAAAAGAACAACCGAAGAAGGTTAATCAAAATCAAGAACATTTCAGACAAACACAAAAGGCAAAATGAAATCGAGAGAGATCATAACAAATAAGGAACGTAAACCCCCGAAGTGGGCACAAAAGACCAGGCCCAGTCACTAAACATGGACGCAGAGGAGGCCCCGACCCCACAGGGCTGGAGACACAACACACCAGGGCACAGCTACACACAAGTGCAACTGAACCCTGATGGTGTTAACTAACATGGACGGGTCCATGTCCAGTGACTCCAGCCCCATGAATCAAAGGGCCCCCTCCATGTGTCATAGGAACCCAGACAATACAGGAACACTCCTGCTAAAATGAGACCGTGAGGACCAAAGTAAGCTAAAATAAATAAATAAAATTAATAACATGTATTAATAAATGAATAAAAATAATATTAAAAGACAACAATAAAACAGCAGAATATAGATAAAAAGAGACAGAACAGTAACACAGTTACAAGATAAGAAGCTAAAATTATTTGAGCAATGCCTAAAAATAAATAAATGGATAAAAAGACTAAAACACAAATAAAGAAAAGATTAAAACACAAAGAAGCAAGGAAAATAAAAAAAGACTAAAAAGACTAAAAAGGCTAAAAAGACTAAAAAGACTAAAAAGACGACATCACCTTAAAGCTATTCTGTAAAAATATGTTTGTTGAACGTAGGTATGTTGCTAATTATTTACCTGTGAAAGTGTGGTCACTGCAGGCTTTAATTTGTACCTGTGTTCATAAACTGGAGAGCATTTTGTTGCTGTTTAATCCTAGTACTAAGAAAACACAAAAGTGATTATTTGGGGTTATGCTGATATTGTTAGCTAATTTCAGCCAATATCTGAAGTTAATATATACTAATATTTCCTAGTTTAAGGAAAGCTTATTTCCTCTTCACAGAGCTACAAGTAGCACTGACTGCCGATGATGTTTGTACCAAACTACAGCATTTTTTTAAAAGATCTTTTACATTCAATAAAAAGTAATTCCTATGAATACATGTTAACCATTTAACTCCAATTGTCCGATAGTGGGCAAATGATCTATGATACCTCTATCTAATCAACATAATCAACAAGCCACTAAAAAAAAAATCTGAATACAATCAGAAAAATGACAATAAACGTCCTCAAATGGATTATCAGCTGCCAAAAACACCCAACGTATCAAATGAGATCCAACAACTGTATATGTAATATACAAAATTTCAGTAATTCAATAATTTTGAATTTTCTGGCTATAACTTGTCTTTTCAGGCAATAAAGTTTTTAAAACTGATTCCTGAATTTAAGATCTGAAATTTAAATTCTTATAGCTGTCACAGCCGGCTCAACGCCAGTGACAAATGAAGGGAGGAGGAACGAAAATCAGGTTCAACACAACGTCATTTATTACACAAAACAACAAATCTGCAAAGTTCAGCGCTGCTACGCAGCATGAGAGGATTCCGGCCTAACGCTGGGAAACAGGATCGACGGGGAGCCGGGTCCAGCAGCCTTCCCTCTCTAGCTCCCACGAGGCACTGGCAAGCCTGGTCTTTATACACAACTGAGAACACCGGGCCCAGGTGTTCTCAATCTGCACACCAACCACCGACCGCCACCGACCACGCCCACCGGATCCTGAAACAGAAATCACAGCCAGCAACACAAGCAACCAGGGGATCGTCACACTCCCCCCCTTAAAGACGTGTGTCCTATAGACAACACGATCAAAACATCAAAATCAATAAATAAATGAAAATATACAACCTGGAAATGCGTCTCTCCAAACCTCAGCATCAGGATCCTGTTGCGCACTGCATGAGGAAAAGGAGTAAACACACACAGATTGTATGACATCACTAACTTATTGGCGCCCGGGACAGCGCGTCCGCTACCACATTTTCTGAACCCTTTATATGCCGAATATCTAAACAAAAGGACTGCAACATCAAAGACCACCTGATCAGTCTTTGGTTTGGGCACTTGAGTGAATTAAGGAAGGTTAGTGGGTTGTGATCAGTAAACACAACAATGGGGACCCCTGAACCCACATACACATTAAAGTGGCCTAAAGCCAAAACCAGGGCTAAGGTCTCTTTCTCTATTACAGAGTAGTTCAGCTGATGTTTATTGAATTTCTTGGAAAAGAAACTCACAGGCCTATCCACCCCCTGACCATCTGACTGCATCAGTACTGCACCTGCCCCGACGTCAACTTGCAACTTGAACGGCTTCTCGGAACACGGAGCAACCAAAACTGGTGCACTGCAAAGGAGGGCCTTAACAGTCTGGAACGCCTGCTGACACAGAGGAGACCACTCAAACTTGACATTTGACCGTAACAGGTTTGTTAGGGGAGCAACAACAGAAGAAAAATTTCTACAGAATTTTCTGTAGTATCCTACCATCCCTAAAAAGCGCATAAGTTCCTTTTTAGTTTCAGGAACTGGAAAGTGTTCAATAACTAACACTTTAGCTTGTAACGGCTGAACTAGTCCT
Organism: Scarus forsteni; assembly: GCA_036419115.1. NCBI lineage: Eukaryota > Metazoa > Chordata > Actinopteri > Labriformes > Labridae > Scarus > Scarus forsteni. The sequence continues at coordinate 1,512,259 of JAZDUH010000238.1, read as the reverse complement.
TGTCCCACAGTGTGACCCAGATAAGTAATTGTGGCATGAGCAAACTCACATTTTGCCAGGTTAACAGTAAGTTTGCAGCCGCTAGACGCTCAAACAGAGACTGAATACCCTTAACATGGCTATCCCAACTGTTACTGTAGATAACCACGTCATCTAAGTACACTGCACAATCCTCTAAATCCCCAACTACCATATTCATTAAACGCTGGAAAGTGGCAGGGGCGTTTCTCAAGCCAAATGGCATGACTTTATAGGAATACAGGCCAGAAGGGGTGGTAAAAGAAGCAATTTCCCTTGCCCGTTCAGTGAGTGGCACCTGCCAGTATCCCTTTAACAGGTCAAATTTGCTCACAAACTTTGCAGATCCAACCTGATCAATGCAATCATCCATCCTAGGGAGGGGAAATGCATCTGGTTTGGTGACTGCATTAACCTTTCGGAAATCTGAGCAAAATCTTGGAGTGTTATCAGATTTAGGTACAAGCAAACAGGGGGATGCCCAGATGGAAAAGGAAGGCTCAGCTATGTTGTTTTCTACCATGTACTTGATTTCACTGTCCAAATATTTACGCTTATCAACTGAAACACGGTAGAATCGTTGCTTGATTGGTTGTGCATCTCCTACATCAATGTCATGTGTAATTACATGAGTTTGAGAAGGCGTGTCACCGAACAAACCTGGAAAAGCCATAATTAGTTGTGCCAATTCCTCACATTTACATTTATCCAGATGTCCCAACAAACTATCCAAGTTATTTAGAGACTCTGAGTTTTTAAGGCGTCCACACAGCATCGCAGAATCTGCAAACTCACCCTCCCCCCCATCTGCCCCTGCCACTGACTGAGAGGGAGGAACACTACCTGCGATTGCCACCGGTTTGACACACCTATCATTATTGACATTTGGAACATTCTCACGAGAATAATAAGGTTTTAGCAAATTAATGTGACAGAGCTGTGACTTTTTCCTACGCTCTGGTGTAGAAATCAAATAGTTCACATCAGAAATCTGCCTCAACACAGTGTGGGGACCCGTGAATTTTGCCTGAAACGGCGACCCCACAACCGGCAAAAGAGACAAAACCTGATCCCCTGGGCTAAATTTTCGACTCTTAGCATTTCTATCATAGAGTTTTTTCATTTTGCTTTGTGCCATGGCTAGTTTTTGCCTTGCCAATCCCCCTGCCACATACAATCTGTGTCTGAATCCATTTACAAAATCAATCAGATTTTTAGGTGGGTCCCTGTCCTTAAAGGTGTCTTTTAGGACCGCTAAAGGGCCACGAACAGAGTGTGCAAACACTAAGTCATTGGGACTGAACCCTGTACTTTCCTGAGTGACCTCCCTGGCTGCCAACAGCAACCAAGGCAATCCCTCCTCCCAATCTTTGCCCAGTTCTGTGCAATAGGCACGCAGCAATGATTTTAGCGTTTGATGGAAACGCTCTAGCGCCCCCTGGCTCTCTGCATGGTATGCAGAGGACTGAGAGTGCTTTACCTGGAGCTGTTTTAAAACCTGAGCAAACAAATGAGAAGAGAAGTTCGACCCCTGATCACTCTGGAGAACCCGAGGAATGCCAAAAACCGACATGAACTGGGACAGCGCCTTAACCACAGACCTGGAAGTTATGGACCGTAACGGGTAAGCAGCTGGATACCGGGTTGCCTGACACATCACAGTCAGAAGATATTTCGCTCCGGATCTAGAAGGAGGAAGAGGACCGACACAGTCAATGATTATGTGTTCAAACGGTTGACTGATTGCAGGGATTGGGTGCAGTGGGGCCGGTTTAACTGCCTGGTTTGGTTTCCCTGTCACCTGACACGTGTGACAAGTCTTAATGTAACCCGACACATCCCTTTTTAACCTAGGCCAAAAAAAGTGTCTCAAAATGCGATCATACGTCTTTCTAACACCCATATGCCCAGACTGGTCATGAGATGACTGTAAAATTAACTTGCGATACTTAGCTGGCACAACAATTTGGTACACCGGATCGCCAAGACAAACTTCAAAACAAGGTACCCATTTCCTCACCAACAAGCCATCATCGAAGCAGTAACACTGTGCTTTCTCTGTGGACTCCGTCACAGACACCGCCGCTTCCCACATGCCCTTAATAGATGGATCTGACCGCTGCTCTGCAATCAATTCTGCGCGGGAAACAGACACTGGAAAATAAGTCAACTTTACCCCAGGACAATCAGTATCGCTCATTTCATGTTCACCACTGGCACGAGCTGCAGAACGTGTCACAGCACAAGCTCCAAACACATCTGGAAATTGACGCTCACTTTCATCAATTGTATCCTCACCCATAGGAATTGGACCCACAATTAAAGCTGAAGGAGAAACATCCGACCATACACGCCCACCAGCCAATCCATTCCCAAGAATTACATGTACGCCCTCCACCGGCAATGCTGGCCTCACGGCAATACAAACCTCCCCCTGCACCAGATGTGAGAAAAGGTGGATTTTATGAACAGGGGCAGACAAAACAGACAGCCCCATACCCAAGCCCAGCTCTGAGTCACCCGTATCAGATTGGTTTGAAAAGGGAAGCACCGACGCCAGAATATAGGAGCCTAACGCACCTGTATCTCTAAGGATTTTAACTGGCACCTTCTCACCCTCAGCTGTCAGCGAAACAAAGCCATCTGAAATGAAAGGCAGGTAGGTTTCATGACAAGGACTTGAATCACATTTCTTTGCCTCTGACAAGGTCACATTCTCAAGTGGTGCAGCCAAAGCTACAGACTTAACTGTAGGTTGTTTGTTTCGTTTCCTAAAAGCAAAACAGTCAGCCTTAATGTGGCCTTTTTTCCTGCAGAAATGACAAATTATTTCTCTATCCTGCTGTGCTACATGTCCATCCTTCCCGCCTGGTACAGGCCTGGAAAACACCTGCGTAACCTGACTATCCTTATGACCGTCACTGCCACGCACAAACCCAAAATCACTGCGGTGAGTCAACACATATTGATCCGCCAAGGAAGCGGCCTCACCCACAGTCTTCAATTGCTGCTCAGCTAAATATGTAGCAATACGAACAGGTACAGCAGTCTTAAACTGCTCCAAAATTAACAGATCACTTAAATCATCAAAGGTCTCCACACCAGAAGCGTCACGCCAACGGGTAAAATAATTCACCAAGTCACGTGAAAACTCCAAGTAAGACTGAGAGTCACTCTTCCTACTATTCCTGAACCGCTGACGGTAAGCTTCAGGAACCATCTCATAAGCCTTCAGAACAGCTGATTTAACTGAAGCATAACTCAAACTATCAGTCACAGATAAAGCAGAGTAAGCTTCCTGAGCCCTGCCAGTAAAAACACACTGCAGCATCATTGTACGCTCTGTCTCAGGCCAACCCCTAGCATCAGCTGTCCTCTCGAAAAGAGAAAAAAATGTCTCAGGATCTCTCTCATTAAATACTGGGACAAGCCGTAAATTACCCAATATATCAAACTGCGAGGGAGCACGTGCAGAGGAAGAAATAGTATTGTCCCCTACCCCATTACAAACAGCACTGGTTAACTTACCCTCCTTAATCAAAGTCAACTTCTCACGTTCTAACGTGATCCTTGCCTGCTCTGTGTCAAATTTTAATTTTTCAACAGCTAACTCTTTCTCTGCTTGGACACGCTGTTTTGATTTTTCATGTTCCATTTGCATCAAAAGCAGTTCTTTTTGTTGTTCAAAGGACAAAGTAGTTGCAGCTACAGGCAATGACACACCTACTGCCTTCTGAACACTATCACCCAATTTACCAGGTAATATATCCATGTCACTCAAGTTAGCCTTCAAAATAGATTTTACCGTGTCCTTTAATCTCTTGTCACTGATCTCTATGTCGTAGTGATCCGCGATTTTTAACAACTGTTCCTTAGTGCACGTTTCTAGAAATAAATCCGACGGAGACTCAAAAAACTCCTCAAGACCAGCCATGACAACACCGCGGACACACGGAAGGAGAAGCGCCAAACACACGATTCAGAAAAGGTCAACCGGAGCGTCCCCACTATCTGCCTACCCAAAACTAATTAACTCAACCCTCTCTTCATGGGGGTACTTGCTGCAGGTATTTATGCACTGGAGACCGCTGGTATGGAAAAGCGACTAGCTATGCTAGCAACCCCCCAAAACCACGGACATGCTCCCACCTCTTTCGCCCCAACACTACAAAAAAAAACAAACCGGCGAAACCCAAAGGGGTAACACCGCTATGCCTAACAAGGGGAATACGGCTTTAGCTCCTTAAATTGACAACTTAAACTGAAATGTGTCAACACTCACCTTCCGTGGCCGACAACACTCGCGAACCCAACGCTCCACCTCCACTTCCGCAGAGAAACTTTTCACCTCGCACCGGCGCCTCCGTGACCTACTTTCACAGCTGATAGACACATGTCAATCAACAGGGAATCCCCGCAACAACCCGCCCTCTGATACATACGTAGTACCTACGTCACCACAAACCAGCCAGAGTGCCGCGGGCAACCCCCTGCAACATGAGGACCTGGAAGCGCCTGAACAGAAAAGAAACACGGATTAAAAAGAAATCTTCATCAATTAAAGCAAAATCGGACGAGCCCCCAATTGTCACGGCCGGCTCAACGCCAGTGACAAATGAAGGGAGGAGGAACGAAAATCAGGTTCAACACAACGTCATTTATTACACAAAACAACAAATCTGCAAAGTTCAGCGCTGCTACGCAGCATGAGAGGATTCCGGCCTAACGCTGGGAAACAGGATCGACGGGGAGCCGGGTCCAGCAGCCTTCCCTCTCTAGCTCCCACGAGGCACTGGCAAGCCTGGTCTTTATACACAACTGAGAACACCGGGCCCAGGTGTTCTCAATCTGCACACCAACCACCGACCGCCACCGACCACGCCCACCGGATCCTGAAACAGAAATCACAGCCAGCAACACAAGCAACCAGGGGATCGTCACATAGCCAACTTTAGAGATCAGAAAATCAGGATCAAAGAAAAGAGATACATTTAAAATGCAGTTGTTTCTTTGATTATGCTTTCATTTGCACAAAGGATTATGCACAAAGAATACATGTACTGTTTGTCTGAGATACTGGGTTTACAGATCTGCATAAACTTAATTACCACCAATTCAGATCAACAATTTTGTGATCAGTTATCTGTGTATATCATATAATTTTGGAATGTCCTATGGATATATTAAAAACCAATAACACAAGCACAAATTGAGCATGAAACCTACCGGCATTTTGAACAAAGTCACTCTGTGTAACCTGTGCAACCAGTAGAACTACCACTACTGAGAGAAAAACATTGAGAACTGTGGTTAGCTGTGCTCAATACTGGGAATACAATTCATAAAAAAATGAAGAATAGGCTGTACTTACAAATGTTGATGCAGATAGATGTGAAATCCATGATGCCTCATGGCTGACTGATGCAGTCTAACAGAACTACAATACCAGTCTCAGCTTCCTCTTCCTGTGTGATCTATTTCTGATAATCATACAGCATGCTTGACTGAATGGCTTAAATATGCGAAACAACTTCAAGCATAAAAAAATATTTTCTCACAGTTTAATATAAGTATGAGTGGAATAGGCATGCTCAACCTGATGACAGATGGAGAAAATACTGTCACCTCTTCTAGAGGATGCCGCTGTTTCGGTGTTGGTCTGTACCTTTCTAAAATTAAAGTCTGCACCGATACTGAAGCAGGACCAGAGACATGTTTCAAAAGCGCCAAAAAGAAGACAGAATTTTTCGGAACCCCAACCTCTCGTGAAAGAGTTCAACACAATGTTAGTCTTAAAAAGGTTGGGATAAAATAATAAACATACAACTGCATTGTTTCAGGGAAGTGAAGCTGTAATATATGTACAAAATCTCTGTTTTGATAAGACCTCATGCTTCTCAATCAAACCAAATCTAAATTAAACAACAAAAAAAGATTTTTTTGAAAGGAGCTCAACTACTACCCGTGAAAATGTCAATTTCTCTATCAACAAAAAAGGATTAGCACAGAAAGTTATTATTACTTTGGTTTTCATGATGTTTTGGAGCTGTCAGTACAATTTAAGGATCTTGCTTGAATTGAATATAAATAAATCACACGCAGATACTTGGTCTGGTTGACCAATCAATCAAGTGCTATTTGCATATCACTTTTCACATATAATACAGCATAAAGTGATTTACCTGCAAACAGATAAATTAAAAAATATATAGACTAAGGGCCTGATCTACTCAGGTCCAAAATAATTGCACGTGCTATTAATGGGCATGTTGCGGGTGAGCTACTATTACTGCATATGCAACTCATAACAGGTGCAAAAGTGGTGCTGACCCTCCCTTGCATGTGCTAAAAGCTGTCACTGTGGAGTTTAGGAGAGCAAAGTGGCCATAAATAAAAAAATAAGTTTTATGCCATGGAGTTTGAGGCAAACAAACATGCATGTGGTAAATAATTTTTGTCATTCTGACAGACACAATCTTCACTTTTCCCTCATGCCACATTTCTATGCGTCAATTTTAATTTTCATTTCTTATTGCAATTAGCATTGAAATGACAGGACTCACATAGTTACAAAGATTCATCATCAATAACCTCTCAAGTGAAGAGCAGTCTTACAGTTACAGCGGTACAAAGACTGAGCAAGGACTCTTACCTTTTACACACTGACTGCATCACTCTCGGCGCACTGACCCCTTTTGAACTTACTATTAGCCCGTGAAGAGTGTGATGAAGTCAGCTCTGATTGAGAAACAGAGTTATTACATCTAATAAGGCTTTATACACAGGTTAAATGACTTTTTCCACAATGTATTAAAGCTAGGGTCTACGTTCTGAAAACCAGTTTGACTGTTAAGACAAATTTGAAAAAACGCAGCCTGCCCCTCCTTCACTCACCCCTCCCCTCAATGTTCCAAGATCCCGCCCCCAGCTCGTGTCGCCTCATAACAACAAGCCCTCTTGGACAGAGCTACAAGTGGCTGGCAAATATCAGTGCTAGCAAACTCAACCAAAAACAATTCAGCTCAACTGAAAGTAACAAAAACGACAGTCATCCCCCTTGTAACACACAGCGCTAGCCATTTCAATTTGACCAGCGGCGAAGCAGGTCTGACGTCGCCAGAGCGGTGCCGATTGTGGGGGAGAATTTATCTTTCTGTCCTCACCAGCTCAGTTTACAATGCTACCGATGAGTGGCTAACAGGCTAAAATCTATTGACAGAGCCCACCCGCTCTGACCAACAAGTCATTAGCCAGTACAGGCACAGACTAACCAGAGTTATTCAGCAGACATCTCCCACTGTAGTAAACAAAGCCATTACCTGTTCAACCAGGGGCGGAACAGCCGATGCTGGCGCACAGTGCTTGACCGGTGGGCAGAGCTTCGGTCGGAGCTCTGTTGGGCTCCAGGGGAGAGAGGCCAAGGAAGCCCGAGGAAGCAGACCCGGCTTACGGTGCACTGCGTGGGGCATCGGGGAGGCCCTGCCCGGGGCCCCTGGATGGAACTATCAGAGCTGGAGCTCCATGGGCAGGGGGCAGCAGTACTGGCTCTGGGCCCCCCAGACAGACACTGGAACGGCGGGGAGAGGTCGTTCGGCAGCCCGTGGCCCGCTGCGTCCGGCCGTTTGGTAGCCAGCAGCCAGCAGTGTTCAACAATCCCAAATCATTCTGCGTCTTCTTCCACCATACGATAGTCTCCGTTGGGACCTGTATTGCTCATATATCTTGCTTACTTTTTCTCGAAACTTTTACGTTTCCTTCTCTTCGATGTGGAGGGTAACAGAACAGCCTCCCGGCTCCATGACACTTCAGTAGCTAATGCTGCTAGCTGCTCACCGGTGTGTAAGCGAGGTAGCAGGGGAGACAGGGGATTGGATGGACTCATGGACCAATCCAAACCACCGTTCGGATTGGTCAACTTGGACAACTATTGTGCAGTGGATATACTGAATGGATTTTTTTTTTTTGGTCTTTATATTACCTAGATTGGATCATAGGACTATAACGGCCTTACAAATGGTTGATATTACTTCCGGTTGAGTGGCGCTGGCGTGACTCTCTGCCGCTGCTTTTTTAAAACTTTTTAAAGCTTTTTTACTTGTTTATAGTTTTATGAATGACGGTTTCACGGCACGAACAACAAGTTACACTGCACCTTTTGTGTGAGTTCTTGACACCCACCTTTTGTATATTATACGCTGAGATGGGGTTTTGAGTGCGTCTTACTCACCGGCAAACTTTTGCCCACGGGCTGTTGCACTGCTACCGGTACTGATCCATGTCCTGTTGCTGTCGTCATGCGAGCAAGCAAGTTCTATGTTTGGTTTGCTTTCGTCTGGTTGTTCCTGCTGTCCTGCCATCATCCTGTGGCAGGACTACTCCAGTACACCGCTGCTGAGCTGCTATGGATCCGCTGGCACCAATCCTAGCCCCCACCACCTGTGCTACACCATCACCAGGACATCGCGCTTCCATCTCGCCATAAATACATCCACCGTGGGTCCCGTAGGAATTTCCACCAAGATAACTCCTCTGCAATCAAATCTTTCTGGTCCACCTCACGCCGCCTTCCCAGAAACTCAGGCTGGACTGTTGACCACAGCGCGTTAGCCAGCCTAGCCCGGTCGGCTAACGCCGCTGTCAAGCATGGGAACACCGCCGTAAACTTCGGTCTGCTCAACATCTGCTCCCTTACGAGTAAGGGTCATCTTATCCAAGATCTCCTCACTGACTGTAAGTTGGATTTTCTTTGTTTGACTGAAACTTGGCAACAGCCAAATGACCATTCCCAGCTAAACGAAGCCGTTCCTACCGGCTATGTTTACATCTGCTGTCCCCGTGGCAATGGACGCAGAGGAGGTCTCGTGATAATTCACCCCGAGAGGTTGAAAGTCCTCCCCGTCATTTGAATGCCTTGTTTTTAGGATGTCTGGTCCCTCTACAACTGTTGTTGCTACGGTCTACCGTCCTCCTAAACCACACAGGGACTTTTTAAATGATTTTTCAACGCTGCTCACCCATCTGCCTGCCCTTTCACCAAATATCATTCTGCTGGGAGACTTCAACATACACATAAATAATACTAGTCTGCCCCTCACCAGAGACTTTTAATCCTGTTTGGACAGCTTCGGTTTTTCTCAATTCACTAACTTCCCTACTCATAAAAAAAGGACATTTTCTGGATTTAATCTGCTGCTCTGGCCTCATCCCCTCCAACTGCACCGCCGATGAACTCCCAGTCACAGATCACTTCCTCCTTACTTTCAGCACCTCACTCTCCCTCTCCACTGTCAAGTTACCCTGTCTCATTTCATTTCGGAATATAAAGGACATTAACCTGGATACTCTCTGCACCATCATGGACTCCATTCCAATCCCAGACTCCCTCTCCAACTGTGATGAACTGGTCACCCTCTACAATAACAGTCTACAGGATATCCTCAACTCCCTTGCCCCAGTCAGATCCCGCTATGTCTCCTTCTCCTTATCTGCCCCCTGGTATACCCCTGAGCCCCGTTCACTGAAAGCCAGGGGTAGACAACTCAAACACCTCCATAAAAAAACTGGTCTCACCATCCATAAGGACATGTACAGTAACCATTTACAGCTGTACAAGGACACAATTACCCACACTAAATCCAGCTATTACTCGAGTCTCATCATCTGAAATACCGGCAACTCCAAGACCCTCTTTGCTCTGCTTAACAAAATCACCCAGCCACCAAATTCTGCCCCCCCCCCATCTCTACCCCATGGATACTTGTACCTCCATAATGAAATTTTTCAATGACAAAATTAACAATATCCACCAGCACCTGTGCTTGACTGGGCCGTCATTCTCCCCTCCACCTCCTCCGAGCCACTCTGTGCTTTTCCAGTTTTCATCTCCCCGCTCCATCTGAAATCTCCACTCTCATTAAAAATTCTAATCCCTCTACCTGCCAGCTCGATCCCCTTCCTACTACCCTAGTCAAATCCTCCCTTTCCTCTCTGCTTCCTCTCATCTCCGCCATTATTCAATCCTCACTCTCCACCGGTATCATTCCCTCATCTTTCGATTCTGCAGCTGTTACTCCCATTCCTAAGAAACCTGGTTCAGATCCCAATGACTTCAATAACCTCTGCCCCATTTTGCACTTACCATTCATCTCCAAAATTCTTGAAAAAATAGTCGCCAGCCAACTCCACTCTCACCTTACCCACAATAACTTCTATGAGCCTTTCCAGTCCGGTTTTCGCCCCCGTCATAGCACTGAAACAGCCCTCCTCAAAATCACCAACGACCTCCTCATGGCAGCTGATTCTGGTTCACTCTCCATCCTCATCCTTCTTGACCTGAGTGTGGCCTTTGACACCATCTCCCACCCCATCCTCCTCAGTCGTCTCTCCTCCATTGGTATCACTCACACCCCTCTCAGCTGGTTCCAGTCCTATCTCAAAGGCCGCACTCAGTTCATTCGGTTACAGTCCTTTCATTCTGATCCCTCCCCAGTTAACACAGGTGTGCCCCAGGGCTCCGTCCAGCTCTTTCTTGTAATCCCAATTCCACACTCCCACCCCCCTCTCTCACCTCCTGCCTGTCTGAAATAAATTACTGGTTCACCTCAAACTTCCAAAAACTAAACTGTGACAAATTGAACTACTTTTAATTGGCACCAAATCCAGACTCTCAAAAGTTGACACCTTCTCCCTCTCCATTGGCAGCTCCTTGGTCTTCCCCTCCCCTCAGGTTAAGAGTCTGGGTGTCATCCTCGACAGCACACTCGCTTTCCATTCTCACATCAATAACATCACCTGGTCCGCTTACTTCCACCTCTGAAATATTAACCGCCTCCGCCCGTCCCTCACTCCTCGCAGCACCTCCATTCTTATTCACAGCCTTGTCACCTCTCGCCTTGATTTCTGTAATTCACTCCTCTTCGGTCTCCCCCAAAAGTCACTCCATAAACTTCAACTGGTCCGGAATTCAGCTGCCCACATCATCACCAGAACCCCCTCCCACCATCTCATCACCCCCATCCTGCAGCAGCTCCACTGGCTCCCGGTCAAGCATAGGATAGAATTCAAACTGCTCCTGTACACCTTTAAGGCCATCCACAACCTCGCCCCTCCTCCAGATTGCCACTCCTGCCCGCTCCCTCAGATCCTCCTCCTCCCCCCACCTCACTGTGCCCACTGCTCGCCTCAGCACCATGGGGAGCAGGGCCTTCAGTCGTTCTGCTCCCCAGCTCTGGAACTCTCTCCCTCTGGACCTCTGGAATCTGACCTCCCTGTCTCTTTTTAAATCAAGACTCAAAGCTCACCACTTCGATCTGCATATTCCTTACCTTGAATATTCCACTCTCATCCACTTATCCATCACGTTCTGTAGTATTTTGCTGATTTTATAGTTATATTGTTTTTTGATGATTTGATTGATTTTATTGTTGTTTTATCCTGTACAGTATCCTTGGGTGTTTTAAAAGGTGCTTCTAAATAAAATGTATTATCATTATTATTATTATTATTATTATTATTATGGTGCACCAGGAGGAAGAGCCATCAGATTCAGGTTGGCACAGTTGCCACATAACACAGCCTTACAACATGGATGTGACTTTGCTCTCACGGAGGAGACATTACAGGACTTATGACTGAGAGAGGCAGAACTGTGTGTGCCGTATAATAATAATAATAATAATACATTTTATTTGGAGGCACCTTTCATGACACCCAAGGCCACCTTACAATAAAAGACAAAAAACATTGTAAAACATCATTAAAACAAATCATCAGAATAAAAGCAAGTGAGGTGCACAGTGTTCAGTTAAAGTGAGTTAGCCAGTTTAAACAGATGAGTTTTGAGTTGAGATTTAAATAGGTTGATTTAGTCTGACTGTCGTATGTGTGGGGGGAGGCAGTTCCAGAGTCTGGGTGCTGAGCAGCTGAAGGCTCGGGCACCCACGGTAGTGAGGCGTGAAGTGGGGATTGTGAGTAGTCCAGCAGAGGTTGAGCGGAGGGTGCGGGAGGGAGTGTATTCATGGAGAAGGTCACAGAGGTAAGAGGGGGCTAGGTTATGCAGAGCTTTGTAGGTGAGGAGAAGGTTCTTGTATTGAATACGGTATTGAACAGGGAGCCAGTGTAGTTGGATGAGAACAGGGGTGATGTGGTCCAATGATTTAGTGCGAGTGATGATACGGGCAGCCGAGTTCTGAATGATTTGCAGTTTGTTGATGAGTTTGGTGGGGAGAGCGGTGAGGACGGCATTGCAGTAATCAATGCGGGAGGTGACAAATGAGTGAACCATAATTTCAGTGCTGGATTGGGACAGTGTTGGGCGGGGTCTGGAGATATTGCGGAGGTGGAAGAATGCAGTCCTAGTGATATTTGAAATATGAGGTGCAAATGAGAGGGTGCTGTCCAGAATGACGCCGAGGCTCTTGACCTGGGGGGAGAAGGGTATGTGGAAGCCGTCGATGATGATCAGGGGAACTGGGGTGCACTGTGATCTGGTGAGGGTGGATTTGGAGCTGATGAGCAGGGCCTCTGTTTTATTGCTGTTAATGTTCAGGAAATTCCTGCTCATCCAGCTCCGAATATCTTCCAGGCAGAGGATGAGAGAGGTGGAAGGGATGGCAGTGGTAGGTTAGGCAGGGAGAGCAGCTGGGCACACAGGGGAGGGGGCCACGTTGCTCTGCAGCCCTGTCCTTAAATGTGCTTCATGCCTCCTGTTTATACATGTTTTTTTGCCACAATTTATTTATTCACATAATGTGACTCTTCTCCACCAGATGAGTCAAAATGGACAATTAAGCAGGTGACTAAGGCAAGGCGAAAGTTCAGAGAGTTTATTATTAAATTCAAAAATCTCAAAAAGCTACAAGGCTTCTTTTGAAATTATTAAATAGCTGTATTGTCAGGGCATTGACAATGGGGACCTTTCAAAATAAACAGATGTTTCAGGATCAAGCAAACATAGCACACATAAAAACTGACATGATTTGGTTCAATGAAATGAGCATTAATTTGATCTACATGATGTTAGTTGCTTACGTATTTTAATGTATATTGTTATATTGGAAATCATGATGGTTCTCATGATAATTATTACCTCCGCCAAGGAGGTTATGTTTTTGGGGGAGTTTGTTTGTCTGTCTGTCCATCTGTCTGTGAACAAAGTAACTCAAAAATTTAAGGATGGATTTTGATGAAATTTTCAGGAAATGCATGGGAAAAGGAAGAAGTGATTCAATTTTGGTGTTTATACAGATCAGCGTCTGGCCGGCATGATGAAAAATTTGATTTTGGTGAATAACTACTGAACTAAAATAGATATCATTATGAATCCAATTGCTGATGGTATGTTTTCATGGTCAAGGAATCTAAATATTTATATGAAATAAAGATAGGACTAACATTTATGGTGAAAATCATAATATGGGTGAGGACTGTGGCACTGGTGGAGGTCTGCGCTCTCTGAGTGCTTTTCTAGTTTCAAGCTTATTTCTTAATCCTGACATATTGTGAAACAATACCAGAGGCCCCTGGAGGCAATGCCCACCATTCTGACAGCATTTAAACATGGACTTTTGGAGCCAGCACCGCATTCTGTGAAAATTCATTTGCCACTCTTAGAAATGTCTTCACAGAGCATCGCTGAGCTATGCTTCATCAGCACAAGGCCAACGTCATCCAGTTGGCATTTGAGAAGGACTTGACTAAGACATTTAGGAATGAGTGGAAGGAGAGGGTTTTAAGAAGGTTTCACACAGTTCATAAAATGCCGTCTGCCACTCTTCTAGGGTGGTTTTAACTTTAACTGGCTTTAACTGTTTTTTATTTGCAGGCAGAAGGGTCACACACTGCATTGTTGTCCTCCTCCTGCTCCCTAGCTGCTGTAGCTGACCCTCTCCAAGCATGACTGTTTACTTCAGTGTGACTGTTGACATCTTATGTTTCTAATAGTGGCTGTAAGTTTAAAAAATTATCACTACCTCATTTTGTTTCTTGTTTTATATACATTTATGGATGACTGTAGAAACCAATATTCACAACTTATACTCATTTTTTTTTAACCTGATTATATTTAGGACACTATCATTTTAACAACCAAAAAACAAGATTTCCTTTTTTTCCTTATCACCTTTAAACGTTATTTTATGGCCTCACTGTGGTGTTAAAATAACGTTTTAATTTTTTTTTGAAGGAGTAGGAAACGGGGTAAGGGTGGGGATGACATGCAGTAAACAGACCTCACATGGGTTGAAAACTTGGGCCACCTGTTGAGGACAACCTCATGGGGCATGACCTTAACCACTAGACCATCTGCACCCCATAGTTTGATGTTTTCTGAAAGTTTAGGATTTTTTTTAATCATGATGATAAAGCTTTAATCTTTTAACCTTAGTCATTCTAGAGTTTCTTTTAATCTTTTAATCGTTGAGCATGTTTTTAATGAGTTTTTTGTTTGTGCTTCTCTTTTATTGGTTTTATTGTTGTGCTTTTTCATTTCTCTCTTTTCTATATTTTTTTTAATCAAATGGATTTTTTTCGTTACTTCTACATACAGTATATATATATATATATATATATATATATATATATATATATATATATATATATATATATATATACACACACAGTGTGTTTATATATGTATATAAGTGTGTGTGTGTGTGTGAGTTCTACATGTGTACTGAAGATTGTTTAGATATATACTGTATGATCAGGTGAGTCAATCTCTGTCCTCATGAACCAGGTGCTTCTGATGAATCTAGTGAACTAGAATGAAAGGCACAAGATGGATGGCGAGAAGTCTCTGCTTGTTAACTTCCATCTCCCTCTTAACCTCCTCCAGTTGCTCTCTGACTCGATCTCTCTGGTTCTCCACTTCAGTCTTTATCTCCATCTGCATGGAAACAGCCTCTGCCAGCACAGCTTTGATACCATCAGAAGTCGCCACCATTTGTGCAACAGCAAACTGATCCTGGTCCTTTTGTTCAGAGGGTCATTTTCAATTCATACATTTATTTTTCAACTCTCTGACCTCACCTACAGAGAAACAAAACAAAAACAGGCTGTAAGGCTATAAAAGACAAGACAATTTATAAAATAAAGAACATTTAATATTTGAACACATTATTTGGTTACACCTAAATAAATGTACAAATAACATAATGGAAGTACTTTGACATTTCCATTCCATGAATGACAAACATATGTGGATTTAACTCTTGCTGTTCTTATGCCTGAAGATTTAAAAAAAAAAAATATATATATATATATGTATATATATATATATATATATATATATATATATATATATATATATATATATATATATATATATATATATTAGGGGTGCCACAATACATGTATCTATATTGAACCGTTTGATACAGTGGCCATGGTTCAATACACCCATGAACCAAACAATACGCACTTTTGTATTTATTTATTTGATCAATTTCTGACGTGGCGCTATGCGCTGAAAGTTCAGTGAATCTGTGTTTGAATACTCCGGGCTGCATTGTCGAGCACAGGTCCGCTGAGCTGCGCAAGCACCTCCCCTTTCATTTGGCCAAGCTGCTGAGACACAAGAAGCTACATAAGCTACGGCGCTGCAACATGGAAAGTGCTTTACCTTCAGCTGAGATTGAAGACCCTCCACTATCATTTAGATCTGGCATTTGGGACTACTTTGGCTTCCGTGTAAAGTATGACCCTGATTGTAGGCGTGCTGTGGACAAACACACAACAGTATGTCGGAAGTGCAACACGATGCTAAGCTACGTCAGGGGAAATACAACAAACGCCGACATCATCCCGGTGTTAAAACAAGTGGAACCAGACAGAAACAACAAGCAGCACACATGCTACAGACTTTACCTGGGTCATTTAGACAGCCATTAGCACATGATTCAAAGAGGGCAAAGGAAATGGACCGGGCGATAGCTACTTTTATTGCTGTCAACATGAGACCAAGCCTGCAAAGAGAATCGGCCCGCTTCCGTAAAACCTGCGGCACTGTTGGCTCGGCATTGGCTGAAATGAGTGTTTCTTAAATGTGTTTCTTACTTTTTTAAATTTATTTTGTCCTACAATTTCTACTCGATGTTAGCAGAGCTGGGGGGGTGGATGGGGGCGCACTGACATACAGCATCGATGATTTTGACTGCTTAGATGCTATTTCCGCTTGGCTCATACTGTAAACAACATAGGCTCGGCTCAAATCCTCCTTGCCGACAGTAGACGGACTCCAACAAACTGCGCATTAAATTTAAAATAATGCACCAATCAGGTCATTGCTGCAGTGACGTGTCATCATTTTGGATGAGAGCGCTCATTGTTTGAAATCAGATCCTGCGCCACTGAGTCAGTTGATGGTAAGTGTCTCGTTTTCTGTCTCATATTCTTTTATTAAGCTGAGGATAATGAAATAATGAATCCGACCTCCATGGCGAATATTGGGCGAGCTAACATGAGCATTAAGCAAGGCAGCTATGGCTGCAATAGAGCTAGTTCGGGGGCTAGTTATCAATGCTTCTTCCCATTCGGACTTCTTTATTTTACAATCCCCAGTGAGTCAACAAACCATTGATCGCACTGGCATCTCATCTTCATTTATTTGAAGTTTTTTTTTATCCCTCTCATCTTCATTTCTTTCTCCTCTTTTTATTTTTAATTCCTCTCATCATATCCCTCTCATAAATGTCTATTTTAACCATGTCTCTCTGTGACTGTCAGATTCAGATTCAGATTCAGATTCAGGCAACTTTATTTATCCCACAAGCGGCAATTCATTTATAGGACTTTCCTTAATGTTAGCATAGCAATGAGCACAAGTTAGTTTCTGAAACACATCAATGTATGAGTTGCAGGAATGAATGTGGATTAATTTAAACTAAATTAGCTACATAATGGATATTAAATTTGGGGTTACATTTGCAGCCAAATGTTTTCCAAGTCACTTCTCACACTGTGACAGGATTAATGTTGCATGTTTCACTTTGTGACCCTCGCGGACTGCTGTTGCCATGTCACTATGGTGACAGCATGGTGTTCCCGGGGGAGGGGGCACATGTAGTTGATGCACACAGTTACATTGACATAGTGTTAGCATAAAGCTCGGTACATCTCGATGAGCACAGAGAGACGGGAGTAACTTTAAAAGGTTTTTAGAGAGTTGATATCTCTCGAAACTAACAGCACTGTGCCTGGCTAGTGTGTAGGCAAGTTATGGAGACAGAGCGATGTTTACAGTGAACAGACAGCCATTCAACTGGAGCAAATTAGCACAAGTGCTCCTCAAAACTCAGTCAGAGTCTGTGTGTTTCCTTCTGCTGGGTGAATGTTAAAGTTCAGTTTTACACAATTTTTTGAAGTTAAACCACGAGTCTCCAATTCAAAGTCTTAATGTAAATACACAGCACGCGTGTAATATCTGTGTGTCAACATGTTTATCTATTTTGCCAAGCTGATGTTAGATTTTTTTATACCTTGACTGAATCTTAAAGTGTTAACAAATCAGATGTTCTGTGTTTCTTTCATTTACTTATATGGCAGGATCTACGAAAATGTGAAGACCGAAATGAGATGCATTACTAAGGTATATCAATTCTATCAAGAAACTTTAGATACATAAATGCTGGTTGTCCTTATTTAAAATAACATGTATGTTTGAAATTATTTTGCAGTACATGTACCTAATAGCATAGGCAATCAACTGTATCTTCTGATGTTTTGTTTATTTACCATTATTTTAGCAACATTACTTAACTCTAATTTTAATAGCTGAAATAAAATGTTTGTTTTATATTGAAATGCTGTTCTTGTGAACTCCCATCTTATGTGCTAAATTACATTCTTTGCGGAATTTCGGATAAATTAGTACTTTCTAAATGCATAGAATAGTGTCTGTCTGACATTCTGTTTGTCTCTCACAGCTGGATCTATATCAAACCATTGAATGGCTAGTTGACCTACCTACAGCCTATTTAATTTAATTACATAAAGGTATGTTTTCATAACATGAACTCAATGGACCATAATTCAATTAAGTATGGACACAAGTTGTGATGGTTGAATTCTTTCCCTTAGACCAAGGATGAGTTCTGTCGTATAACCACTGTTCCCTGGAAAGACAATGCTGAATCCACACCACGCGTTCTGCAGCTGATGCATGCAAAAGGAGCTGCTGCTACAAGGAAGCAGCCTCTCCTCAGTACTGTAAATGAGGTAGGTTTTATCATTTTTCTTGAATAGCAGACACACAAAAACTGTTCTGTTTGTAGACATGAGTAGTGACTTCAATGCATGTCATTATAGTTCATCAGTATTTAAAAAAGGGATGTGGTTGTCAGTTTCCTCATCAAGTACCTCGGAGAGCAAAAGGAAGATCTGTTCCACAACTGCCAGGTATTGTATTAATTAACTGACACAGTTCTTACATTTTTGACAACTTCATTTTAACAAATGGATTGAGTATATCTGTACACCTGTTTTTAATTTAAGGATATCCATATTCAAAGACCTACTCTGAGAGCTTCTTATTCGACTGTTCTAATTGATAGAAAAAAACAAGGTCCTCATATATCATTGTCTACTCAAAATGCTCCAAAAAGTGTGAATTTAATGCTAGAATAGCTATAATTCCCCCAGACTTTTTTTTACACTTTAACTTATTGAAAGTTTTATATAGAACAGCTGTTGCACCAGTTATAGTATAAAGGCATGAAATTCACTTGACTGTGGGTCAAAATTGTTAAAGAGGCAAGCTTATATCTGTCAGCCCACATCTAAAGCTTTAAAAAAATCTAAAAACAATGCAAGTTTAAATAGAAAACACCTCTTTTGTTTTATACATTGATACAAGTCAAGTCTTTTATTTGCTTTAATCCCTGAATAAACTAGTGAATACCAAATTCAAAAGTGCTTCTTTGTTAAGATTTTTTTGTTTGTTTGTTTTAATTCAAGAGGACAGCCATGAGGACCACACAGACCAAACCGTGGAGGTGCTTGTGATCCAGAACTCCATCGCTGAGGTGGATTCAGCAGATGTTTCCATGGTAATAGAGGGCTACAAGGTACTGAATAGATGTGGAAATCGAACCAAGGCATGTCTGCTGTTGATGGGATTGATTTAAACTCTTAACCTTGAGTATCCCAAGAGTCTTCACAATCTCAAAATCTTGTAGAATAACATTTTGTTCATATGGACTGTATTCATCCTGAAGACCCTTTTTTGTGCAAATATTTTTTGAAATTTAATGTACCTAATTCAAGTGTCTTGTAAAAGATGCATGTGTATACACAAGTTTTTCATTGATCAGTTAAAACTTTACTTAAACTCATACTTTGAGGCAAAAAACTGTTGAACTTTGGTTACATGTTATATATTTCGGACAGTGCTACTTGTCAAATGTTTCATTTGGTAAACAATTGGTCAATTAAAAGAAACAATCAAAAGGATCAATATTGTGTCTTGTGTCTGACTTTTAACTTTTGGGTTAAACAAACCTTTGAAAAAGTGATCAATGATTAATTATTTTAGTTAATAAGAATTAAAAAAAAAAACATTAGGCAAGTCAAATATCCCCTACTAAAAATACACTACATTACTCATTTGTAATAAGTATTTATTTGTAAAATCTATTTTGGGAGGTTAAGTAGACTTTACTCAAATTATTTGAGCATATTATTGTTAATCGAGTTAGGTAATATGTACTGAAAAAAATAGGGTAAAATGAAAGTGAGTGCAAATTGTTACCTCAATTTTATTGAGGAGACTCAATTGTGTTGATTTCAATTAAATAAAAATAAAACTTGCAAAAACTGCCTGTTTATCTGCTAGTTTATTTTTTGTTGCATAAAATGATGGATTTAAACTTTGATTTTATATTATTGGCTTAACTGTGATTTAAGTTAACTTTAACTTGGTGTTACAGTGTATACTTCGACCAACACATAAGTGCTTGAGGGTTGTGCATATAGGACAGAAAACTAAAGAGGTCTTGCTGATCCTGGAGCTGCCTCCCAAAATGTCTCAGTCGGGCTTCCGCAGTCGGACCGAGTGAAAACCGAGCACTCCCACAGCAATCGGACCTGAGATCCACGCCGCGTCTCTCACTCGAGCTTCCGCAGTTGGGCCGAGTGAAAGCCGAGCACTCCCACAGCAATCGAACCTACACTCAACAAAAATATAAACGCAACACTTTTGTTTTTGCTCCCATTTTTCATGAGACGGACTCCAAGATCTAAAATTCATTCCAGATAAACAATATTACCATTTCTTTCAAATGTTGTTCACAAATCTGTCTAAATGTTTGATAGTGAGCACTTCTGCTTTGCTGAGATAATCCATCCCACCTCACAGGTGTGCCACATCAAGATGCTGATCTGACATCATGATTAGTGCACAGGTGTACCTTAGACTGTCCACAATAAAAGGCCACCCTGAAATGTGCAGTTTTGTCTCACAGCAAAATGCCACAGATGTTGCAAGCATTGAGGGAGCATGCAATTGGCATGCTGACAGCAGGAATGTCAACCAGATCTGTTGCTCGTGCATTGAATGTTCATTTCTCCACCATAAGCCGTCTCCAAAGGCGTTTCAGAGAATATGGCAGTACATCCAACCGGCCTCACAACAACATTCCACAGGCCACAATTGACAATCAGATAAACTCTATGCGAAGATGTGTTGCACTGCATGAGGCAAATGGTGGTCACACCAGATACTGACTAGTTCTGAGTCCCCAGACCCCCAATAAAGCAAAAAAAAAAATGCACATTTCATGGTGGCCTTTTATTGTGGACAGTCTAAGGCACACCTGTGCACTAATCATGGTGTCTGATGAGCATCTTGATGTGGCACACCTGTGAGGTGGGATGGATTATCTCAGCAAAGCAGAAGTGCTCACTATCACACATTTAGACAGATTTGTGAACAGTGTTTGAGAGAAATGGTAATATTGTGTATCTGGAATGAATTTTAGATCTTTAAGTCCATCTCATGAAAAATGGGAGCAAAAACAAAAGTGTTGCGTTTATATTTTTGTTGAGTATAGATTCAAACCAAGTCTCGGCCATAATTGCGCTGCTTTCGGCCCGCACAATTTTTGCTGACTGGGGACCCTTTTCTGTTGTGGATAATCAGTGGTGTAAAGGAACGAAGTAATAGTACTTAGTTACAGTACTTAAGTATGTTTTGGGAGTATCTATAAGTTACTTGAGTTTATATGTTTTTTGCAACTTTTACTTTTACTTCACTACATTAAAAATTAAAAAATGATACTTTTACTTCGTTACATTTAAATTGTCAACTTAGTTACTCGCTACATAATAAAATGTGAATATAAATTATACTTATTTTCACATTTTATTTTGAAGAGGACCGTACGGACTGTTAGTGCTCTTGCACGAAGCTGAACACACCTCTGCCTGCTTCTGCAGCCTGTGAACGACTGTTTAGCATTGCAGGACTTGTATTCAGCCCGCTAAGAGCACGACTGAACTCAAGCAATTTTGAAAATCAACTTCTGCTATAGATGAACCGCAAGTTTGTGGACTTTACGTAAGGGAGGAATGGAGAGAGGGAGTAAGAGGTGAAGGGAGCTGAGGGAGGGAGGAAGAGTTAAACTTTATAAAGCTTGGGAGAGCAACAACTATTTGTACCTGTTCTCTTTGTTTGTACTTTTACTTTTAATACTTAAGTACATTAAATAGTAGCTACTTTAAGACTTTTACTTAAGTGATTTTTTAATGAGTGACTTTCACTTTTAGTTGAGTATATTTTATATAAGGTATCTTTACTTTTACTCAAGTATGGGTTTCAAGGACTTTTTACACCACTGTGGATAATGACACTTGATACACTTAAAGCTAGTTCTTTGTAATATTTACTCTGCTGCTAAGAATGCACCACATAAGATGGGTGACTAGATACACTTAATTTTTACATATTCTTATTTTTACATGGTATATAATGGCTGTTTTTTTTAATCTCCAACAGTGCAATACACTTCATTCCATGTAAATATTTTGTCAATACTCATAGGTCACTTTTAACTGACAGTGTTAATTGATATTTCTTGCATAGCCCTTGTATTCATATTTATTTTTTATACTATTTATTCTGGCCCTAACAGCATTCATATTTTTAGACGCTTATTCATTAACAATATCACTGTGTGCTGTTACATTCCAGGAAGCCAATGAAACAAAATTTCATTCCAAGTGCACTGCTGTGTAATTTGCGTAATGACAATGAAGGAAGTCAAAGTCTAAGTGATGTTTTTGTTTTTTATGATTCTAAGTATGCACCGAAGAAGGTGCCTGGTTTAGCTGCAAGAGTTACATTTAATTCCATTTAGTGAAAATATACTCTGAATTAAAACAAACTGAACCGTGACAGAAACGTATCGAACCAAACCGAACCGTTAATTTTCTGTATCATTGCACACCTAATATATATGTGTGTATATATATATATATATAAAGCTACAGTCAGCACTAACTAAAATCCTGAGTCTTGCTGGAGGAAGACCCTCAGAATCTTGGTCACTTATACCTTTAAATGTTTTGTTTTTTGTCTCTTCTCAACTTACTTTTCATTTTCCTCAAAGTCTGGACTATAAAATAACCAAAAGCTAATTCAGCAAGCAGTCCAGTTGAGATAAAGTTGTGGAACACTGCATATATGGTGGAGAGGCAATCAGCTGAAAAAGATTTTAAAAATATTAAGGGGAACATGAAAGTAATAGTGATGTGTTATAAATGCAGATCTGATCCATTTTAAGTTAACCGACCTCCAAAGATGTGAATGAAGGGAATAATGATGATCTGGTCATGGGTGAGTTCTTTGAAGGCAAATTTAAGGAACAGAGCATCCTTTTGGTGGAGAACTCTGGATTCCTGATCAGTGAAACACACTGTCAGTCAAATATGCTGAACAGATTATTTTGGACATACAGTATTACAACTTAAAATAGAAACTGTGATAATTAAGTAAAAAGCTCAAAGTGAGAATTTTCTGGTCATATCATACCCCTTGAAGCTGAAGTTCATCCTTTTCTGTCATGATTCCATGCTCCTTCTTACTCATCAGATTAATTATTGTGTCTACTTCCATCCTTTTCTTCTGTGAATGTTCTTCAGGCAGTAAGTTTGTGACAGTGCCTGTTTGATGATGTTTCTGAGGAAAGTCTGGAACAGACCAGGACACAGAGCGACAGTAATAATAATATATGAGAACAGTTAATAATTTCCAAAACAACAATATAAAAAATAAGTATTGATGCATGAAATTATCTGAATAAAACTGAGCTTGGCAGATAATAGCATGAAACACTGTTTTTTAGTATCCATAAATCCAAAAATACATGCATACATTTCTTGTCAATTAGTCATAGGTTCATTGAATATAGACTGTAATATCAGGAAAAATGTCAATATACTCCAATTTGTATTGCTACACAAATAGCTATGCTGAAAAAAATGGAAATTTCAGAAGTAATTCCTTTTACGTAAAGTACTTCAACCCTCCGGACTCCATTTGGCTTTTTTTCTACATTTGTGTCAACTCTTTTTTTTCCCGTTGTTTGATTGTATTAATGGTAGCAGCATGAAATTTATAGGGGACAGTTAATTTTTATGGAACTGCAAAAGTTAAAATCAGAGCCTTTGCAAGGTCTATAGTTAGCTCTGGGAAATTTTTGTGTACACATAGTACTTTCATGACAAAAACGCCACTACTGAAACCCGTTCAAAACATTAATTTTGATCCCAAAGTAATGCAGTGAAAATCATGCATCCGGTAGAACTGACTTTTCATTATGGAGTATTTGCCTCAGAAGTAGAGTTATTTTTTTCCTATTTAATATCATAGATCTCGTCTTTTCACCACAACATAAAGCAATTTTTCCACGGGAAATCAAGTTTTTTTCTGATTGTCTTTATGAACACTTTTCCTTCAGTATAGAGCCAATAATATTTTAGTTATAGAAAAAAAGGGGTGTTTGTGTGTGTGTGCTGGTTTGTGTGTGTGTGTTTTTGTGTCTGTGTATGTGTGTATGTGCATGAGGAGGTCTATCTACAGTTTCATGGGAAATAAATCATATATCGCAGGCATATGTTACAATTTCCCCCTTTTTGTTTTTCACAAAGAAATGTCACATCATTTATTTGACCACATTCACATGCACACAAACACAATCTCAAACGTACACATGCATTCATTCGAAGTGAAAGTTGGAATAAATGTATGTATACACTCTTGTCTTTGAAGGATGAAAGGCGTCTATTCTTTGCTCATCATATTTATCACACACAGTCTCATACCAAAGTCCTCACCTTACCCAAACGATTCCATGTTCAACTTAATAAATATAGAGCATATAACTTTTACTTTCAAAGAAAAAAACAGGAGTTGACTTTGATACCAATAATTAGTTTACATGGGTACATTGGAAACAGCATTTCGGAGTAGATGTAGCTTGCTGTTCCTTGCATTCTTGGTACGATGGCCAAGCAATACACATTGGCAGGAGGCTTTTTTTTGGAAGACTTGAGAGAGAGCCTTGTTACCCCCAGAATAATAAGGAGAAAAATCCCACCCCTTGGCTTCTGTCGCAGTGGTAGGAAGGATTAATTTGCAGTGACCAAGGCCCCATCCACACGAAGACAAAATCCTTAAAGGAAAAGTTCAGTTCCTGCAGCTTTTACATTGTTTATAGAATGAAGAACAACAATAAACTCACCCAGAAGGCTTTCCTGATGCAAACGGTGCTTCGGCAGATATTTAGATCCAAAATCGAGCAGCGGACACCGATATAATGGTAGCCTGTAGGGCATGGATCACCGCTCCTAAAAACTGCATTAATCGTCCAAAAACTCATGTTTTTCACCAATATTCCATCATGATTCGCTCTGAATGGACCGCCATTGCAGTCTGTGTCTCTCCACACAGCGCTGTGTGGCTATGCTGACCTCTGAACTGACGAGTTTGTTTACGTCCCCTTCGCGCATGCGCAGTACTCTCTGGAGCGTTGAGATTAGGGATGTATATCGTTATGATTTTATCGATACCGATACTCTTATCGATACTCCTTATCGGTATCGATACTTATCGATACTCTTATCGATACTACAACACGTAATTTTGTGTGAAAAATAAAGACTTTACAAGATATTATAAGATTCAGCCTTTTTTATTACCACAAGGTGATAATAAAGCTTCAACAGAATAGAAGTAATGTATTACAAATGCTTCTCAGAGGCAAAAACAAAGCTAAGGAGATGGCAAAACCCCTTTAAAGCTAAGGAGATAGCAAAACTCCTTTATGCCACCCAACAGACTGCATGCAGACCTATAGATTTTGTGCTGCTAAAACGGATGCTGTAAAGATGACTACTAGGGCTCTCACTTTATATTAGATAGTCATATAACCGTTTGAATATAGGGATAAATATCCCTAACCGAATAGTAAATAAATATTCAAATGTAAATCGTGAGTGTAGCAGCACATCAGGGCGCCTGGAGCAGTGGACTGTTTCATCCAACAGAGGGCGCTGTGAGCGCAGCCTGACCGTCAATCACATCCAGTGCTCTCTCGACCTCAGTAAACAAAGAGAGTTTCCGCTCCATCAATAGCATTATTAACGCCGTGCAGTCGGCTTTTCATCCAAGTTATACGGCCGAGTGCAGCGGGGCTTCGTCAAGAGGTTAACACCGCTGTGACTGTGTTGTTTTCGGCAGGGTTTTTACCAAAGGGGAGGATAATAGAGTCTGTCTCTGTCGGGGCTGCAGCCTTTAGTGTTAGCCGGGCTGCTAACTCTGCTCTTGTTGCTATAGCAATCAAACAGCCCGCACTCCTTTAGCTTCATACTTAGCGCGCTCCAAGTGTTTGGTGATGTTGCTAGTATTTCCTCCCTTGGACGCAGCTTCTCTCTGACAAAGAGAGTTTTCATTAACTTTGCTAAAGTGAGCTCAAACCTTCCAGCGCTTAGCCCTGACCGAACGCTTGGGCCGGGCGGTGCTAGTGTCATAACTACGTGACAGCTGAAGAGTCGTTCAAGTACCGATAACGGTACCGTTTTTCCAGATTCTTAACGGTGTTCGGGTACCGACCCAATTAGGAACCGGTACATGAAAGTACCGGTCCACGGTATACATCCCTAGTTGAGATCGCTTCCTCCTTTCTATGAGCTCCTTATCTGTATAATCTGGCTCCAAACTGTAAAGACACCCATCATATTCAAAGTCCTCCTCCACAACATCTTCATCCCATAGATATTCGTCCATTTTGCACAAAACTGGAAGAAGAAAGTCAATTTGTAGCTGCCGGTCTTCCCCTGAAACAATGAGCCGCACTGCGCATGCGCGAAGGGGACGTAAACAAACTCGTCAGTTCAGAGGTCAGCACAGCCACACAGCGCTGTGTGGAGAGACACAGACTGCAATGGCGGACCATTCGGAGCGAATCATGATGGAATATTGGTGAAAAACATGAGTTTTTGGACGATTAATGCAGTTTTTAGGAGCAGCGATCCATGCCCTTCAGGCTACCATTATATCGGCGTCCGCTGCTCGATTTTGGATCTAAATATCTCCCGAAGCACCGTTTGCATCAGGAAAGCCTTCTGAGTGAGTATATTGTTGTTCTTCATTCTATAAACAATGTAAAAGCTGCAGGAACCGAACTTTTCCTTTAACAGTTTCCAAAACGATCGTCATAAAGACGAAGGCGTCTCAGAAAATGTGTGGGTCTATATGAATGCGCTCGATACACATCAAAACACTGTAAAACACATGCCAGACCTCTTGGGATGCTGTAACAATGTGACGGAAACATGTGGAAACAGACAAAAAAAAACAGTGGACATGCGCACTTGCGGCAAAAGATGCAAACAGAGATTGTGATAAAGTGATCATAAAGTGCCGATATGTGTCATTGATAGTTGTTTGTTCAACTAGGTGGTGATTAAGAAGGAGATTTTGCTGCAACAGGGATAGTAGGGTCAATAGCTTCATTGGCACATATGCTTCACATACGCCGCCATTGTCGTTGCTGCGTGTGGTGCATGCGTGTCAATGAAGATATGAAACCATGAGGTAAGCTTGTCTGAAAATTTGCGGAGAGCCAGTAATCACAGAGCTGCGTATACGACATTTCAAAATCTTTCCAATCTGGAACCTGGTTTAAAAAATGATTGCTTACAGACCCCTAAAATGCCATCTTCATATGGATGATACGCAGTTTCAGTAAAAAACTTATGCATTTTGGGGTGCTGGTTTGGAGGAGTGGTTAGCAACCAGGCACCCTATGTATTTACTTCTGCTGGTCCAGGTTCAAATCCCGCCTGTGACCAGTTTGCAGAGTGTCTTCCCTTTCTCACCCCCTTTCACAAGCCTAACCACTGTCTCTCTCCTATCAATAAAGGCACAAAATGCCCAAAAAATACATAAAAAAAAAAACGTATGCATTTAGACCGCGGTTTGGCTTCCTGTGGATGGGGCCTAAGATCTAATAAAGACGAGAGGCAGGTCCAGTTGAAGGATTCAGGAATACCAAGGTCAATCAATCAATCTCTATTTGTTTAGGGCGAGTTCACAACAAGTGTTATCTCAAGGCACTCTATCAAAGAGCAGGCTGAAGACAAACTCTTCATTCACAGATACACATCCATGCATATATGAAATACACCTATAAAGTATACATATACACGTGTGCAAAGTTGTTGGTACCCTTCTTTTAAAGAAAGAAAAACCCACATGGTCACTGAAATAACTTGAAACTGACAAAAGTCAAAATAAATAAAATCACTGAAAATTTACAAATGGAAATCAGACATTGCTTTTGAATTGTGGTTCAACAGAATGTTTTAAAAACAAAATAATGAAATTGTCCTTGACACATGATTGTACCCTTCACTATAATCAGGTAATTGCTGTAGCTCTCAATGAGACTTCTGCACCTGTCCACAGGTATTCTGGCCCACTCCTCATGAGTAAACTGCTCCAGCTGTCTCAGATTTGAAGGGTGTCTTCTACAGACTGCATGTTTTCAGCTCCTACTCAAATATTCAACAGGACTTTGATCAGGGCTCATGGAAGACCAACTTCAGAATAGTCCAATGTTTTGTTCTGAGTCATTCTTGGGTGTTTTTAGCTGTGTGTTTTGGCTCATTATCCTGTTGGAGGACCCATGACCTGTGACTGAGACAAAGCTTTCTCTGGGCAGCACATTTCACTCCAGAATGTCTTGATAGTCTTCAGATTTCATTGTACCTGCACAGATTCAAGACACCCGGCCCCAGATCATAACTGAGCCTCCTCCATCTTTCACATTAGGTACAGTATAATTTTCTTTGTATGATTCATTTTTGTGGCTGTGAACATAGAGCTGATGTGATTAACAAAAAGCTCCAAAAGGAAATTCTCCCAGAGGCTTTGTGGCTTGTCAATATACATCTATGTAGAAGCTATTCTACTCCTTGTAAGTTGTTCTGGGATCTTTGGTTTCCACTTGTATTATCCGTCTCTTCAGTTTGTCATCAGTTTTCCTCCTGCAGCCACGTCCAGGGAGGTTGGCTACAGTCCTGTGGACCTTAAACTTCTGAATAATGTGTGCAACTGTAGTCACAGGAACATCAAGCTGCTTGGAGATGGTCTTATAGCCTTTACCTTTAACATGCTTGTCTATGATTTTCTTTCTAATCTCCTGAGACAGCTCTCTCCTTAGCTTTCTGTGCTCCATGTTCAGTGTGGTACACACCATGATACCAAACAGCACAGTGACCACTTTTCAGCCAGAC
Source organism: Scarus forsteni (assembly GCA_036419115.1). Taxonomy (NCBI): domain Eukaryota; kingdom Metazoa; phylum Chordata; class Actinopteri; order Labriformes; family Labridae; genus Scarus; species Scarus forsteni. Next base: position 1,483,450 of record JAZDUH010000238.1, on the reverse strand, counting down.
TGACTGATTACAAGGTTTAAGACACCTGTGATGTTAATTACAGGACATACCTTATTTCAACATGTCCCTATGGTCAAGTCATTTTCAGTATTTTCTGGGGGTGCCATCATTTTTGTCCAGGCTAGTTTCATTATTTTATATTTTAAAATAATTCTGGAATCATAATTAAAAGAAAATCCTTTCATCAGTTGATTTTCAGTAAATCTTTATTTATTATTACTTTTGTCAGTTTCAAGTTATTTCCGTGACCATGTGGGTTTTTCTTTCTTTACTGGAGGGGTATCAACCATCCAGGGAGAGGGGATCAGAAATTAGAATGACAGAGACAAACTCAAAGATGCTCAGATCCTAAATCCAGAGCATCTAAAATTTTCATCTCAAATCTAGAACTGATTCGATTTTGGTATTGATCAGGATGAGCGTCTGGCCGCCATGGCGGAAAATGTGATTTCTGTGAATAACTACTGAACTAAAATAGATATCACTAGAAAGCACTCGGAGAGCGCAGACCTCCGCCAATGCCAAAATCCTCAGCCATATTGTCATTTTGACCATAAATATTACTCCTACCTTTATTTCATGTCAATATTTGGATTCCTTGACGATGAAAACATACCATTAGCAACTGGATTCGTAATGATATCTATTTTAGTTCAGTAGTTATTCACGGAAATCACATTTTTCGCCATGGCAGCCAGATACTGCTCTGGATCAACACCAAAATCAAATCAGTTCTTCCTTTTCCCATGCTGAACAATTTCCTGAAAATTTCATCCAAATCCGTCCTTTACTTTTTGAGTTATTTTGTTCACAGACGGACAGACAGACAGATGGACAGACGGACGGATGGACGGACGGACGGACAACCGAAAACATAACCTCCTTGGCAGAGGTAACTATGAATCCAGTTGCTATTGGTATGTTTTCATGGTCAAGGAATCTAAATATTTACATGAAATAAAGGCAGGAGTAATATTTATGGTCAAAATGACAATATGACTGAGAACTGTGGCGCTGGCAGAGGTCTGTGCTCTCCGAGTGCTTTCTAGTTTTTTATGTAAGAGGTATAAGATATTATCATTTTCCTTTCTGTATGTGTTTATGTCTCCTTTTAATTCCTCTACTAGCGTTATGTCATTTAATATACTAAGATTTAATCTCCAGCCACTGTTTTTTTTGTCCTATTTAACCTCATAGCCAGGTAGACAGTGCAGTGATCTGATAGGTCTGCTACCCTGATATTACATTCCACTACTCTAAATCTATCCTCAGAATTCATAAAAACATAATCAATTCTTGTGTGAACCTCATGGGGAGCAGAATAATATGTATAGTCCCTTTTTAATGAATGAATTTCTCTCCAGACATCTATTATGCCTAATTATGCTAATGTTGTATGGATGTAGTTAGTCAAATATATTTTACTACTTTTTTTAGTACTAGTTGTGTCCAAGCTGTGATTTAATACTAGGTTCCAATCCCCTCCACAAATCACTATCCCCTCAGTTTTCAGGGAAATAATATAAAATAATGTTTTATAAAAATGTTTTTCAGATTCTGGTGGCATCTCATTTTCAAGAGGGTCCTCATGTCTATATGGTCGTAAAGATGGGCACTATGGATGGATAATCAATACAGCCATAGATAGAGAGATCAGTCTAATATGATCAATTTATATGTGTGCTGTTTGCAGGCACTACCATGTATTTAATGTTGTTGATCTCTGAAGTTCTAAACAGGTACTGTAGTGAGGCAAATGTATAATGGTTACACATTTTCCATGATCTGCTGCAAGTTCAAGCAGACTGCAAAAGACACAGCCATTGTCTGCAATTCCTGCTGCCCTTGAGTGCCCATATCCAAAAATGCATATACACACATATGCACACCAGCCAATCACACACACACACACACACACACACACACACACACACACACACACGCACACGCATCCACACACACTTCCCCTCTAAACACACATAACTTTAACCCACCCTAATTTTGTTCAGTTTTTCTGTTCTGTTGTTTTCCTGTTTGGGAAAAAATGAGTAAGATTGTTTTTTTTTCCCATACTACATATTTTTCTTTGCTTACATGACTGTCCTGCTTCCTCTATAGAAGAAGATAAGGTACAGGAAAGGAGGTAATATCTATGAAACAAAAATCACAACTTTTAAGTGTAAACTTTGAAATAATTTCTTGAAACTTAAATGTACGATTTAGTCAAACAAGTATCTATAGGCCAAGAATCTACAAATGATTAAATATGTATTGCTTATGGTCACTTCATGAGTTGATCAAATAATGTGGAGAGAATTTTTATCTTTATTAGGCAATCAAAAAGAATGGATTTAAAAACAAAACAATATAATTGCAAACAAAATGATGTTTTAAAAAAATATAAATGCAGGTGTACAAATGAAATATATTTGTGATTAATATTGTGTTGTTTCCAAAGCAAAATATTTTTCTCATAAACCACAGATATGTTTTTGCTTTTCCTTTGTTATCATCTATTATTAGAGAAAAGAAGCATAGAAATATGTATATATATATATATACATATATATATATATATATATATACACATATATACATATATATATACACACACACACATATACATATATATATACACACACACACACATATACATATATATATACACACACACACACATATACATATATATATACACACACACACACACATATATATATATATATATATATATATATATATATATATATATATATATATATATATATACATATATATATATACACACACACATATATATATATATATATATGTATGTATGTATATATATATACAGTGTTGTGGAAGTTACTTTTAAAAAGTAGTGTTTGCTCGTTACTCGTTACATCTGAAAAAAATAACTCTTTACTTTACTTAGTTACCCTGAAGAGTAACTTCTCAAGTTACTTTTCCGTTACTTTTACATTGCTTGATCATGGACAGAACCCCATATCTATTCCTAAATGTGAAGGCCTACAAAAAGTTCTACTACAGAGAACATAACAGTTTTTTATGCTCTTTATTTTACAAAATGTCACATACCCTGTTGAATGAGAGCTCCTGCCCAGTGTTTCCACATTTTGCTTCTGAAATAAGCAACCTGGTCAATAAAAATAAGCCCAAAATAAGCAACCTCCAGCTATTTCCTTTCCTAATGTGATATACTACTTTTTAAAAAGAGAAGTCTACACAAAGTGTGTTTATTTTTGTCTACATTACATTTCAATATCAAAGTGCTAAGTATCTATTCAAGAAAAGACCATCGCTTATAAAAAGCAGACCTGGCAACTTTGGCTCTGGAGCCTGCGACATGTTCGTGACTGTGTTTGGGGGCGTGCATATAGCCGGGAAACAAGGAAGTGGACAAACTGCCTACTGCAGTCGTGTTTTCCTTTATGTAAGGAGCTGGATGACAATCAGGGGGATACACACAGACTTAAGAGCCCCAAGAAGAAACTTCACGTCTAGAAACAAGCCCAAAAAACCACAACCTGCGGCCGTGACTCACGAGATTTTCAGCCTTTAGACGCTTATAACGAGCGGACTTTGTCGCCTGTTCCCACAGAATATAACGTCCTACGTAGGCATGCAGCGATTAACCGGTTTTACTATTAACCGCGGTTTAAAATGTCACGGTTAATTAATCCCAAAGGCTCCTCTACACCGAGTGTTTCTGTTCTCACTCGCAAAAAACGGACATCATGCTGGGACATTATCTTCGGCGCAACCTGCACGGAAGGAAAACAAAGTTACACCAGCGGTGCATCTGCTTTTAGTGCTGTACTATCATGAGACGTGGATGCTAGGCTGCATTCGCTACAATGGCAGAAGCGTCAAGCAACGAAGCTTTGTTTCCACCAAAGAAAAAAGTGAAGTCAGCAGTGTGGGAGCATTTTGGATACACGAAGAATGACGAGGGAGTTATTCAGGACGATGGCTCACCTGTATGCAAGACCTGCCGAAGAAAAGTTTCGGCGAAAGGCTCAAACACGTCGAATTTAATGCAGCATTTGCGGGATCACCACCCTGCTTTACACGCCGAACTAAAGGTAACACCTAATAACTGAGTTAAAAAATGTTTGCAGCATTTTACTTAAATAAATATTGAGTTGATAGGGAGTTAAATATAAACGTGTCGCCTACTGTCAGTGGCGTAGCAGTGGGAGGAGAGCTTTCAGTTCAGTGTAAACAAACCGCAGCAAAGTGGCGTGTCTGCCTACGGAGGACAAAATACCTCCTCTCAAGGCTTCTGTCAGTGACCATTTAACGCTACAGTTTGCTTCTTCCCCTCTGTGTTGAGTAAACTCTAGGCATTGTAGGTTAATATATCAGGTTCAAAACACTAAAATAACACCAGGAGCTTGTAGACTTCCAGCACTGTACCATGGGAACAAATTAATTGTGTTTCATTTCCTATTAACACATCATAAGAGATTTTTTCAACCTGTTTCTATTATTTTTACTAAAACTTGTAAAGCACTTTGAGTGTCAGTCATGGATAAAACGCTATATAAATGTAATCCATTATCATTATCATGATTAATCTTCAAACAAACAATAACAATGATCATAATAGACAGAATTTAATCAGACCACATGTAAAATTAGATAAATTAATGAAGATTATTAAAAGAATAGATTCAATTATTAAAAACTAATTTAAAAATCAGCATGGATGACAATAAAACTTAAATTACTTACACACAAATAACATTTTCCCCTGGGGATCAATGAATTCAAGCTTAGTCTTATATTAATAATACTTAAAGTACTTTATTTCAGATATTTAAAAAATAACAACTTAAATCATTACTGCAAATCCAATCAAAGTTCATCATGGCATGGATTATTTATTTCATTTTTCTTATTCACTTTCAGCCTAAGACTACCTCTGGTCCTGCTGCAGTTCAACAACCAACTGTGGCGGAGTCCTTTACAAAGTGTGTGACCTATGCTCCCTCTTCAAAACAAGCCCAGGATTTGAATAAAGCTGTGGCCTATTTCATTTCCAAAGATATGGTACCATTCCAGATCGTGGAAAAACCTGGATTTCTTCATCTGATGAAAAAGGCAGTGCCACAATACAAAGTTCCTTCTAGAAGCTACTTCTCCTCAAACAAAATCCCAGCAATGTACAAGGAGGTACGAGCGAGTGTGGTGGAACAGTTGTCAGAGGGTGTGTGGTTTGGTGCAACCACAGACCTGTGGACCAGCAGTGGTGGTGGAGGAGAACCCTTTATGAGCTTTACAGTCCACTACATCTCCTCCGATTGGAAACTTAAGTCTCACTGTCTTGAGACTCTTTATTTTCCAGAAGATCACACAGCAGAGCATATCACAGAAATGATGGAAAACATGCTCCTGGAATGGAAGATAAAGAAAGAAAGTCTGTCTGGAATTACAACAGATAATGCCAGTAACATGAGGAGAGCCTTTGAAACATTTCCCTGTGTTTGGTTTTCTTGTTTTGGTCATAATTTAAATTTGGCCATTTCCAAAGTCCTCAAGATCCCCCGGGTGGAATCTGCGACCAGAGCATGCCGACATTTGGTACAAGGGTTTTCTCGAAGCTGGAAACGGAAACGTGAGCTTCAAAAGAAGCAGGCAGAATTGAACGTCCCTGAGCATTCACTGATACATGATGTGGTCACCAGGTGGGGATCCACTTATGAAATGATCTCCAGGTTCTTGGAGCAGCAGCAGGCCATCTGTGGGGTGTTAGCAGTAGACAGAAACACCTGGCATCTTATGCCTAAAGACAATGACATCACTGTCCTGGAGGAAGTAAGCCAGCTCCTTTGCCCTCTCCATGACTTCACTGATGTCCTGGCCTCAGAGAGACAAGTCACACTTTCCTCCCTGAAGCCAATCTTGGAGCACATCACAAATGAGATACTTGAAGATCAAGAGGAAGACAGCACTCTCACTAAACAAATGAAACGCACAATGAGAGAAGACCTGTTAATGCATCTAAGATATACAGAGGAAATGAAGAATGTGCTGAACATTTCCAGTTTTGTGGATCCCAGGTTCAAGGGAAACTTTGCTGAGAATCTGGATGACACAGTCAAGGCATGCAGTGATGTAGCATTAACACTTGCAGCACAGGAACTACCAGACACAGGACAGCCTCCAGCAGCGACCACGCAGAGCATCTCTTCCACCAACACCACAAACAACAGGAAAGAGAAGAGCCTGTCTGGGTTGTTACAGCAAATCACCACCACAAGGAAGAACAGGTCAGCAGCATCAGGAAGTGCAATGCCATCCACCCAAGAAAAAATTGATTCTGAGGTGAAACTGTACTTGTCCCTTCCTGCAATCAGTGCAGATTCTGACCCACTGGAATGGTGGAGAGCACACAAGGAAGAAATGCCAATGCTCTCGAAAGTGGCCAAAAAGTATCTTTGTATCCCTGCGACAAGTGTGCCTTCAGAACGGGTGTTCAGTACAAGTGGTCATATCCTGTCTCCTCAGCGGTCAAGACTGAGCACTGAAAATGTGAACATGCTCACATTTCTGCACTGTAATATGGACTGAAAGACTTGAAACAAGTGTGCTGTTTGTGAAAAGAGCCCTGATGTAGATGGGTTCTGTAGCCTTGGACTCCTTGTTTAGTTAAAAGGGAAATACGTAGCTAGCTTGTATTTAATTCCAGAGATATGGACCTTGTTTCTATTTATTTTCACTGTTACAGTATTATTAATTTTTCAAAAAGCAGCTATATTATTTAAGTTAAAAGCAAGCTTGGTATTTTTTTCACCATGTTTACAAGTTCTCTACTCAGGGTCAAAAGAAATGTTAAAAAAAACACAAAATGAAAATACAAAATATTTTGTAACATAGTTGGAGCAAAATATACATGCAGACACAGTCCTGCAGCCTTTCACTGTTTGTATTTTTCAAAAGGGAAAACATGGATGTTTACAGAGCAGTTTTATTGTAAAGGGAAATGCATAGCTAATATCTAGCTTTTATTTATTTCCAAACAGACACAGACACTTTATTGTTTTCAAATGGGTAATACTACTGAAATAGATGTTTACAGAGCAGAGGTCACTTTATTTAATTCCAAATGGTAGAGTTGGAATTTTTGCTTATCTGTGTTTATTGTTTTGTACTGTGTTATTTGATTAATCTGTTATTTCTGACAGCAATACAAAGCACATTAAAACCTCTAAAGAATGTTCATGTGATTTTATATATTAGTTCGTTAACAGTGTTGTGAAATTAATGTATGATAATCGTAATAATCGTGAAACCGAGATTATTCCTCAGACTATAATCGTGCAGTCAAAATCTATAATCGTTGCATCCCTAGTCCTACGTAAGGTCAACATACAATGCTTAATTTGTCAATACATCCAACCACAAATAATATTTACAGAATTACATATAATAACCCAGTTCAATTAACACAAAGATTGCCCCCTTAACTGCAAAATTACTGTTTTTAACATCTACCATCAAAAAGTTGTTAGATTACGTATGGCCTGACTTACATAATGTGTCATCTTACTGACTGGGTTACATATTTCACCCACATTTCTTTGTATTTTGGAAATTAAAATTTTGTTTGGATTTTTTTAATTAAAATTCTTTTTGATTGTATAACAAAGACATAAAATTATCTGCATAAAATAATTAGTAAGTATTTAGATAAATAATTAAAATGAAATAAAATAAATGCAACTGCCATGTCTGTATGGCAACCATTTTTGGACATGAGTTTTTTCACCATTTGAGGTTTTATTTTCAATCTCAACTTGTAAAAAAAGGAACACTTAAAGGAAAACTATAGAACATCATTAATATTTAACAATAATAACGTAAAGAAATACAACTTGCATTTGAAATTTTGAAAAAAACTTTTAAAGGTATTTTCATTAAAATGTTTGTTTTTTACTTTTCAAACAGGCATTACACGAGGAAGTGGGGTGTATTTTTTTTAAGAATAGGGCCCAGAAAATTAACAACTTTTAACAATAATCAATGATTGCATTATTAACTTTATGACATTATTGTTTCTTAGGGGTGTGTATCTGTAAGAATCTGGTGAAGCAAATCGACTCAGCAAATCACAAAACTCAAAGTGTTACAAAATGTCACCTTTTTACAAAAGAGTCATACTGCTGATTGTGTTCTAGTGAAATTCTGGTTCTAGTGAAACCAGAGTACAGCGTGTGGGAAAAAATGGTTTCTAATACATAACCGTCATACTGACCATTTGTCTTACCACATAGACAAACTTCACTGTCCTTCCCAGTGACATAAATAGCATAAAAGTTATTTAAGCAATTGATTCAATTCCTGCCAACAACTTGTTGCCAAAGGCTTAATTCCAATACAAATTAAATATCATAAATATCTTTCAACTATTAATAAACAAACTATCAGCATTGCATCATACAATATCCATATAGCACCACACTACACATTGTTATATACTGGGATACAAACATGTTTTTACACCCCTATTAAATACAGCAGAATCCTGTTTCCTCTCATACATCTTTCTCTGAGACACAAAGCTCTCACTATGAGGGGAGCCGATGAAGTCTTGTGTGGTCAGAATGCTACTTCTTTAAATAAACACATTTACACATATCAATATTACCAAGTCAGATATCAGCAGAACTCATGTAGTTTACACCCCTAAATGTGAGATCCTGCATCATTAATCACAAAACAACTGTCACACTGTCCTTTGATCTAATTAAAGTGTGAAACACAGCATGTTTGAGCTCTCATTACTGTTACAGTTTAGGAAAATCCCCAGACCACTTACATTTCAAAGTAACGAGAACAACTGCAACACTAGATATGGCGCGAAGGTCCATGATGGATACAGTCTGCAGACCTGAAAGAGAAAAATCATTAAAAGCAAACACACTGTAAGATAATATTCATTCCCTTAGGACTTTTTCCACACATGTATCAAATTCCTTTACATTAAAACAATATAAATTCTGTACAGGTCATGTTTCCAGGCACCATCCTTTAACATGCTCAACGGGTTTGAGTGTTAAACTGTCAAGAAGCAGCCATATCTTTGTTAAATATGAAAATAACCATACACTGTGTTTCTGTCTATCCTTCTATGCTGAGACCATTCATCAGAAAAGGACATCATGAGCAGCCTCTTGTTCCATGGACTGTATTGCATTCAGTGAACAGGATTGTGATCGTTCTCAAGTCTTCAGTCTTACCTTAGATAAGAGTTCTTTTTTGTTAGAAGTGTGTGCAGTCTTATAAAACACATATGACAGGAAGAACTGTTGAAACACTGCGTCAGAATCACAATCTGAACAATCACCACAGTTAGGGAAGTGGTTGTAAACAATTTAAGATCAGAAGCCTGGTTGCAGTGTAATACTGATTTATGGAAAATAGACATAGATACTTAATGAAGTACTCAAAAGAGTCTTGCTGTAAAAAAAAGGGAAATACACATACCTGCTCAAGCTTCAAACATCCAAGTGTTAGAATGACATGCTGCCTGATCAAAGTCCAATAACTGATTATGATTATGATATGAAGTCAAGGAGACTGAAGTATCCCTCATACACAATTGGCTTCACATTCAAATCAATAGATCTTTGTTCATCACATAATTAAGGGTGAACATAATATTAAATCACTCTTTTAAAAAAAAAGAATCACAGTTGTTAACCTTATTAATGTTTTATCTAACAAACACACAATTATATGTAAGGAGTAGAAAAAACTTCTGGCATCATATTTAATTATTTATACAACAAAGTGCCCCAAAGTGTCTAATGTGTAAGTGTACTCTGAAATGGGTTAGTACAAATAAGCAATTGGAATAAAAAAGAAATCATGAAATCAATTTATAGGCTAAACCATATTCTAAACTCTTGACTCATCAAAGTAGCCCTTTGGCAGTTACAATAGCAGAACAAACTTGACGTATTCTTTCTACAATAGAAGTCAAATATTCTAGAGCCTCTCACTCTGTTGCTTACTTGCTTATGGCAGTCCATCGTTGTCGATGACGACTTCATAACTCCTGGGATGGGGGGTGGGGGTTAGCGCTTGGTGCGCTCATGCCACCTCATGTGGCTGTGTAGACCAATTGCTGATCTGCACACTTTTCCACATGTGGCGCAGATGTGTGTTGGACCTGGTGGGATAGTCCTTGCAGCGCACTCATGCCGCTGCCTGCGCTTCTCTGAGCGCCTCATTGTTGTCTTCTCCTCCAGGTGGGAGACTCCTGAGAGGCAGGAGGAGCGCCAGGTGTCACGGTCTGCTGCTATCGTTTCCAGGTTGTTAGGGGGTATGTTACAGTTTTTAAGTAGCACCTTCATGTGGTCCTTGTACCTCTTTTGTTGCCCTCCTGCAGACCTCTGGCCGGATTGGAGTTGGCCATACAGGATCTGTCGAGGTAGACGAGTTGCAGGCATGCGGATCACATGACCCAGCCAGCGGAGTTGCCTACGGGCTAGAAGTGCCTCTATGCTGGTGGAGTTGGTGCGTTCATAGACTTCAGCATGGGTCATGTGGTGCTCCCAAGTTATTCCCAGGATCCTTCGCGGACAGCGGATGTGGAAGGCCAATGATCGTATGTGCTGCCTGTAAGGTGTCCAGGCTTCAGGGCCATACAGCAGTGTGGACACACATACTGCATGGTACACTGCAGCCTTAGTTGATGCCTTCAGGTTCTTGTTAATGAAAACCTGTGACCTTAGGCGACCAAATGCAGCGGAGGCCAAGTTGATGCGGGCTTGGACATCTGCATTAACATTGCAGCTGTCTGATAGGATACTGCAGAGGTACTGGAAATGTGGTACTGCTTCGAGATATTGTCAATGAAGAAAGCTGGTGTGGGATTCTGCGTGGAGCTGGGTTGGTGGATTATTTGTGTTTTCTTGATGTTGACCTGAAGACCTATTGCTCTGTATGTAGCAGCTACCACGTTGAGGGCACGCTGGAGGCACTCAGGGGAGTGGGCAATCAGCGCGCAGTCATCAGCGTACTGAAGTTCACGGATTTGGAGGCCAGTAGTCTTGGTGGATGCCTGGAGGCGCCGGATGTTGAATAGGTTTCCATCCAGGCGGAAGCTGATGCTGACTCCATCTGTGTTCTCTAAACGTTTATGGGATATGATTGTGACTGTTGTGAGGAATATATTGAAAATGACCGGGGCTAGGACACATCCTTTTTTCACTCCTAATATAAATATTAATATAATATAAATATAAAATATTCTAGAGCCTCTCACTCTGTACAAGTCACCAGTAAAATAGCCCCAGACCATCACACTTTCTCCTGCATGTTTGAGAGTTGATGTCACACACTGTGGAATTTTCCTTTCACCCACTTGAAGGCATACAACGATCTCGCATGATAAACTAGAGCTTTCATATTTTGATTCATCAGTTCACTATACCTCAATACTCCTACATCAATACCCTTTTCCAGTCTTTAGTAGTCCAATGGCAGCGTTTCTTGTCCCAGGCAAGCCTCTTTGTCTTATTCTGATGTCTTAGCAATGGCTTTCTTGCTGTGACTCATTCTATCAAACCTGCAGCTCAAAGTCTCTTCACAGTTGAAAGTGAGACTTTATTATTATGACCACTAGTAAGTGGTGCTTGAAGCTGTTGTCCTATGAGCTGCCTGTCACGCAAACTGCTACCTCTCAGATATTTGTCATCTGATTTAGTTGTGGCATTAGGTCTGCCAGACCTCCTCTCAGAGTTTCCCCAGTTTCTGAGTGCCTTTTGATGCTGAAGAAAACTGTACTCACTGACACCTTGACTTTCATTGCAATTCCTCTCTAGTAAAGACCTACATATTATGTGTAATGATGGTCTGTCTCTCTTCCATTGTTAATTGCTTTTTGTTGCCATTTTTGTGGCAACATAGGACTTTCTGCAGTACAGTGCTGTATAACTGATGCTCACAGGTGTTTGGTACCGCACGGTAAGATCAGCAAGCTGTCAGAAGAAGTTGGAACGCCTGTAGGAATCTGTTGAGCCAACTTTCAAGGCGTGATCAATCTTCATTGTTGCAGAACAGCTTTAAATTGTTAAACCATTTCATGTTCCCTGAAAGAGACTTTTTGTGTAATTCTGAAATGTCCATAAATTTTCAGTTTTGAGTAACCAAACCTTTTCTTTTAAGCTATGCCAATACAGCACTTACCTTTGTGCCATTTCACACGGCAAACAAAGCCCACCACCACTGACTGCTTACTCTTCATACACACCTTGTTCATCAGGAGGTTATTAGCCTACGTCACTGCTCTGACCCCCTGTACAGTCCTGATGCATCTAATGCCCTCTTCTGGGAAGAACAAAGAACTTGCCCATCAACTCATCAAATAACTGTTTGCAAGTTTCCAAGGACTAAATCTAAATTACGATAATCTTGTCTATATAACGACAGAATCTCATAATTACATATAAAACCGTGCAAAACCAAACCTACACAAGTACCTTTAAATCAAGAAAAGGTTTAGGTTTTATTCATCTAAACATCAGAAGTCTGCTCAAACAAGAAATATTAGATCATGTTAAGATTCTGGTCTCTCTGACAGACCCTGATGATATGGTTCTGACTGAATCATGGCTAAAGATGGATAGATAGATAGATAGATAGATAGATAGATAGATAGATAGATAGATAGATAGATAGATAGATAGATAGATAGATAGAAACTTTATTGTCATTGTACATGATACAACGAAATTTCGTTTGGCAGCATCTCTCACTAGCAGCAACAAGATAAAAATAAAGCGCAAAGTTAAGTGTTTTCATAAATAAAGCACAGTGTCAGTGACTCTGAAATAGCTATAAATGACTATTCATTATTTAGAATAGATAGGGCGGGGAAAGGAGTTGGAGTTGTTTATATTAAATCTTGTTACTCTTTTTCATTGTTATTTTCTGTGTCCATCCTAAATTGTTGAATTGAAATTAATGATAATATATTTGTTTTGGCATCCAATGATTGTTTTATCCTCATCAGTGTATGCAGGCCTCCTTCAGCTGTCACAAGTGCCATTACTAATCTGGCTGATTTAATTTCTAAATATGTGGATAGAGAAGTTATTATTATGGGAGATCTTAACTTGACTGGCTCTCTGACTCCTCAAACAATTTTAAAAATATCTGCTGCAGTCTTGGTCTTTCTCAAATGACCTCTGAACCAACAAGGCCTAATTGAAAACATCCTGAGAAGTCCACACTGATTGACCTTGTCCTCTCCAACAGAGGTGATAAAATAATCTCCTTGGGTGTTTTTGACCTTAGAGTTAGTGACCACTGTCCTGTTGCCTGTATCAGAAATACTTCTACATAGAAATTACCACACAAAATTATTTTTGAAAAGACATCTAAAAAAATTTAATAAACATGCATTTATGACTGATTTATTTCAAAGTGACATTCATGCTACGTCTCATATTCCAGACACAGAGTTGGCTTTAGAATATGTTACTAAAATTTTTCCTGCTGTTGTAAACAAACATGCACCACTTAAAAAACATGGTTAAAATTGATCAAATCCGTGGTTTACCAGTGATCATTCAGATTTATTCATTGAAAGTATTAATACTTGGGTGCTGGCCAGACAGTCTGGGGATCATTCACATCAGTTTTCTTTCAGAAAATTAAGAAATTAATGTACACTATGGTGAGAAAAGCAAAATCAGACTATTTTGTCAACCTCGTTCCTAACTCTTACTCTAACCCTGCAAAATTCTGGAGAGTGATTAATTCAAATCAGACTAATAATCACTCCTCCATCCCCACTCAGATCCTTGTAAATGATCAAGTAATGTCTGACCATAAGCAAATTAGCTTTAAGTAAGCACTTTGTTGCCTCTGGCTACCTTCTCCAGCAATATCCAAAAAATCGCTCAGACAACATCTTATTGTGTTACCCGTCCTGTCAACTGTTTAGCAGAAATCCAATCTCCATAAACATGGTTAGAAATGCTCTGGTTACAATGGACCCCCAAAAAAACCACCAGTGAGAATAATTTTGACCCTTTCTTTCTTAAGCTGAGTGCTGCAGTCGATCACATAACAAGCATTTTTAACTCCTCAATTACATCTTTTACTGCTCCTAAGATCTAGAAAATGGCACATACGATATCCTTTCATAAAGGCTGTGACAATAAAAACTTAACAGCTATAGACCAATTTCAAAATATTGTTGTTTAGCCAAAATCGTTGAATCGTTGATTAATTACCAACTTAAAATCTTTCTACCATAACATTTCTGCTGTTACTTAAGTCACAGCGAGGTTGAGTGATTCCGACTAGATAAAGTCGGACTAGATATATTTAGTGGCTGGTTAGCTCAGTGAGTTAGACATCTGTTTACCGATGTCGGGGTTTAAATCCCGCAAGACATATGTAAATTATATGGGGGAATACATATGAATGGAGTGTATGACACTCCATTCATGTGTGTTTGTATGACATCTACCAGTGGGTCCCTGGGCAAGACCCTTAGCGCTATGGCCTACTTCATTACATGAGTGCGTTATTACAGAAAGCCAAACCGGCTCAGACGTCGCACGGGTTAACAAGGTCCGTGTCAAATGCTGAGGAACCTGGGCATTGTGATGAAAAATGGGCTACTGGACCAAGACATAGAAGGCAATGGACAAGAGATGAGAACAAGGCTCTGTTGGAATGCTACTACTCCAGTAACCCTAACCAGCGCGGTTACATGAATAGGCTGAGGGATACATAGTTACTTCGATACCCACAGTCAATGCTAACACCGGAACAGCTAGTAGCTCAGTGTTCCAACATCCACAAACGGCAGCTGCTATCACGACTAGAGATTGAGGAGATACAACACGTTAATGCTACGGCAAGGGGGTAGCCTGATACAGGCAGTCTGTTCCCTGTATGACCACTGTCAGTGTCTGGTTTGCAATGCTGGCAGTACATCTGAGTCGTTTCCAGTGAGGGTTGGACTCCGCCAGGACTGCCCTTTGTTACCAATTCTGTTCATTACTTTTATGGACAGAATTTCTAGGCGCAGCCAGGGCGTTTAGGGGTTCTGGTTTGGTGACTTCAGGATCGAGTCACTGCTTTTTGCAGATGATGTTTTCCTGTCGGTTTCATTGGACCATGACCTGCAGCTCTCGCTGGATCGATTCGCAGCTGAGTGATATGGTCCTTGCCTGGGAGAGGGTGGAGTGCACTCTCCGGGTCGGGGATGAGATTCTGTCCCTAGTGAAGTAGTTCAAGTACTTTGGGGTCTTCTTCACGAGCTGGGGAAGGATGGACCGGAAGATTGATAGGCGGATCAGTGTGGCTTCGGCAGTAATGCGGGCTTTGCACCGGTCCGTTGTGGTAAAAAGGCAGCTGTTACGGCTGCTTCCACTAGGTTGTTGTGTGTGTGTGTCTGTGTGAGTGTGCATGCGTGGAAGTGTTCCTCCCTCTTCCCTCAGGTTGTCAGGTGGCCAGATGACCATCCTTTGTAAGCAAATCATTATTTTTATTAATCACCTCCGTTAACCATTCCATCTGGTTTTTATGTTACCTCCTTTTACCTTTTACCCCTTTAAGAGCCGTGGACACAACAGCAGCTGAGCCGAAAGGCGAAGCTCTCAATTTACCAGTCAGTCTTTCTTACTATCCTCACATACGGTCAACAGCTGTGGGTCATGACTGAAAAAACGGGATCGCGAGTACAAGCAAAGTAAGGAAATAAGTTTCCTTCGCAGGGTGTCTGGACTCTCCCTTAGAGATAGGGTAAGAAGTTTGGTCATCTGGGAGGGGCTCGGACTAGAGCCACTGCTCCTCTGTGTTGAGAGGAGCCAGATGAGGTGGCTCAGGCATCTGGTCAGGATGCCTCCTGGACACCTCCCTAGTGAGGTGTTCTGGGCACGTCCTACCAGTAGGCGGCCCCGGGGAAGACCCAGGACACACTGGAGAGACTATGGGTGCTTCCCAATGTGCCAAAAAGCAGTCTCCTCTCTCCTCTCTCCTCCGCGACACCGGAAGTACTTTGTGAGCAGCCATATTGAAGGACGTTCCAAAGCGCCAAAAGCGCTCGGAGGAGAGAGGAGAGAGGAGAGAGGAGACTGATCTGGAGGAGGCATAATCGAGGAAACACAAGTGCAGGCTTCGCGGAAGTCTTTTCACTGACAGACACGCCCCTTTGTGACGTATCTGCAGCCGGCTGTAAAGCGTCAGCTGCCCACATGTGTGAAATGAAAACATCACGGAGCAAAAGAAAGTGATAAAGTAAAATTAGCAACTTTTTGGGAGTCATTTTAATGAGTATATCCACATTTCACACTGAGCAGCCGATGTGTAGGCCTGATGTTCCCTCAAATGTGAGCAGTTACTAAATTTCAGTGTCTCTCTTATCTCTTTTTTATTTTCTTCACTGTGCAAAGAAATATTTGACTAATCATTTAAAAGAATTCTTAGCTGGTCATGTTGATATCACAGAAAATGTTGAACACTGTCATGGGGCAGTTCTTTCAGGTTTCCCATCTGTTGTCTGTTATGATTTATCCAGGGGCGTAGCTACCATTAGGCAAAGACATGCAATTGCCTGGGGCCCCAAGATGTCCAGGGGCCCCCGAACATCTCACAAAAATGTATTATTAAAGATTTCTTTGATTCAGTTGTTATTTTAGTCTTAATTCACACGCTGTAGTATGAAGTAGAGATGATCAACATCCGTTTTTTATTATCATTTTGTCAGTAGACCTCATACATTTGATGACATTGGCTTTATGTTCCATCATGATATCCTGTAAAATACTTTAATTCATAACTTTTCAAACTATATGACACTTAGTATTAAAAGCTTACAGCCCATGCACTGGATAATGTTGCATGTGCACAATAAACTTCTTATATATTTTTGCCGATGTCCCTTCAGGGGCACCATAATCATAAACATTTAGTATCAAAATCTTTTTTTGGTCATAAATATTATTCCCTGGATGTGGAGGACATATAAACATGGGTATATAACTTGTAACTTAAGCTGTCAGATAACTGTAACAGATTTCAAAAGCAGGACTATTTAACACACTCGGCTTCTGTCAAAATTGAACTAAATTACAAAAATTTATGGAAATTCATTTTGTTTCATTATGCAACCTGGTAAAAGATTAAAATTTAAAAAAAATTCAGCTTTCTGAAAACCAATGACATACTGCGTTATTGACCTTGTTTGCTTTTTATATTATTTAATCTAATTACATTTTAGTTATTTTTTATTTTTATTTACCCTTTGTTTACCCATTTTTTCTATATAAATGCGCAGAGAGGGTCTTTTTAGTGCTGATAGCAGAATAAACACATTATTTATGAACACAAAGTGGCTGCAAATAACAATTTAAAACTTCTTTCATTCTGTGCCTGGGAAAATGTGACATTTTTCTTTTTCATTCATGAACATATTCATGTTAAACTGATGTAAAAGTGGATATGAATTTACCGCGGTCGAGCGCCCTGGAGTTTACATTATTTTCCTTAATTCAGTTTCTCCTGTGCGCTCGGACCGGTTAATTCAGCTGTGACACCGTCATCACTAAAAGACGTCGCTTCATGTGACGCTCCGGAGGAGAGGACATCTCAATGCTCATAAAATGAACCTCCTCGTCTCCTCTCTCCTCTGTTCGTTTCCTCGCGTCTCTGGCATGCATCTCTGCTGGGCGGGACTAAGACGCAAGTGGAGGAGGCGAGGGTGCAACTTTGGAGCTTTGGGAAGCACCCTATGTCTCTCAGCTGGACACCTCAGGATGCCCTGGGAAGAGCTGCACAAGGTGGCCAGGGAGAGGGAAGTCTGGGCTTCCCTGATTAGGCTGCTGCCCCTGCGACCTGACGACAGATAAGTGGGAGAAGATGGTACGGTACAGTAATGTCATAAATGAGATTATGTCAGAACCCAACAAAAAACAACATGGCTTAGCACTTTTTACTAATTTTATTAATGCTCTTCTCTAGTTTAATAGCAGTTAACAGTGATGTGTCAATTGTTGCAATAAAAGGAATATTGATTGAGAGTCAATTTTTACAAATATTTGAATGTTTGGATTGATAATAAATTGACTTTCAATTATCATATCAATGATCTTGTTCGGCAACAAGTAGGGTATTTCTATAGAAATAAATTAAATTTCCGTAAGTTCTGTAGACAAAAGATTGTGGAGGCTGTTTTCATGCCAGTCCTTGACTATGGTGATGTCATCTACAGACATGCAGCCCCCTCAACCCTAAAACAGCTTGACTTTGTTTACCATTCTGCATTAAGATTTATCACCAGCAATTGTTATAACACACACCACTGTGTTTTATACTGTAACGGCTGGTCTTCTCTGCATATGAGACATGAGGTTCATTGGCACATTTTTTTTCATAAAGCCCTTTTAGAAAAACTACCATCCTACCTCACCAAGCTTCTGCATATTTCTCTCAATAACCAAAGTCATACATGGTCATCCAACAGGCTTTTGTTTCATGTTGCAAAAGTTAGGTCTGTACTGGGAAAGAAGGCCATTTCCTATTTTGCCGCTGAGTCCTGGCAAAAGCTACAGGAGCTGCTCAAGATTAAGGACCTTCTACCTTTGGGGCTTTTTAAAAATTTAATTTTAAACTCCCCACCTTATACAGGTATGTGATTGTTTTATTTAGCTGTGAACTTAAATGCCATATTCATCATCACAGCTCTGCTGATTTTAATGCAATTTTGCTGAAGCTTGCCTGTTTCATTGTTTGATTCATCATCTCAGGTCTGATCATTTTAATGCCATGTTAATGCATGCCTGTTTTTACTGATTTTTTTGTTTTTAATTTTTTTATTGATTTATTTTTTTCCTCAATTTATAATGTAATTGACTTCTGTAATTGACTTGACATTGTAAATGAGGATGTTCCTCAATGATTTCTTGAGTATCAATAAAGGTTGATTAATTGATTGATCTTACTTCTGTGTAAATTTTAAGATTGAAATTTTATATTTTTATATTTTATTATATTTTCTGTATTTTTGTTTACTTTCTTATCATGATGGTATATTTTCTTTATTTTTTCCACACTTCATATCAGATTTTCTTTTCATCTTTTACTTTGCTTATTTTCTTCTGTCTGTTGATTATTGGTTTTACTGCTGTGCTTTTGTGTTTTTCTTTTGTCTCATTTCTTTTATATATTAAATGATCTTGATTTAATTACTTCCTCTACTTTAACTATTTTATTACAGTATTTTGGTGAACACTAGTCTCCAAATCATCTTAAATGCTACCTACTATGATTAAAGCTGCAGTGTAAGATGAAATATCTATATCTATATATGTGTGTGTGGTATGTGTGTGTGTGTATTTCCTGTCACAAGTACACCTGATACCCGGTGTACTGTAGAAAAGTTTGTTTTTTATGTTATCATAAAAATATTTTCATTGGATTAGTTGTCCTTGTGAGAAAACACAGATATATACATTTTGGCCGAGGTGCACATTAAAGTATTTCTGCTACCACTGTTACAACCGTTTTATTCACATGCTGCCATTTTAAAACAACTTTTTTGAGACTGTTACAGCCTCCATACCAAAGAAAGAATACCTGGCTCAACACTGACCAAAAAGGAGACCAGAAACATATTATAGGACGCCACAAAAAAGGACAAAGTTGATATTCTTTAATGAAGAAAAAGGTTCAAATGAGAAACAAACTAAATAAACCAACAGGGGCTGGAATTGTCTGCAAATATGAACAAAACAGGAGAAAATTATCAGACCAACCCATAAGGGGACGTCACACCTATCACCTCTCCTTAAGCTGCCTGACCAAAAACTAACTAAACCAAGGAAAAATGAAAACTGAGAAAACTGGACAACTGACAATCTTCAGCCCAAACTAAAAGAACAAAACCCAGCAACCTAGTGGAACAAAAGAGGGAAAAGGAGAAACACTCATACCTGTAAATCCAGGAAAATGGAAAACAAAGGAGGAGTGCATGAAACATCCTGCTCCTCAGGAATGTGTGTGTGCCAACCATTGCTCCTCTCTCAGCTCCTCCAAATACCCTGCTCCTCCCTGAGCGCAGATTGCTCTCAGGTGTGCAGCAGAGGAAAGGAAGGAGGGGGAACAGTGAGACACCGAGCGGAAAAGCAGGGTCACATGTAACTCAGACATAACCCAGATAAGAAAAGAGCAAAGCTTAAGACTCAGGAAGACACAATTTAAAAGCAATTCTGATCCCAAGCTGTAGTCCCAAGAGTGATTTTGAGAAAAAAAAATATCTTGGAAGTCAGTTACCTAGTTGGAACAATAAGAGTTCAGACCTTCCAAAAATAGAGTCTGGGACAAATAAGAATGACATTACAACATTGATGCCCATGAAGTCTGACTGACTTGTGATTAAAGCTGCAATATTAGATATGATATGAACAGATTTATTAGACCTGTTGTGCTTCCTGTTTTCTATATAACCAAGCAATCTGATCCTCTATGGGATCCAGAAGTTTCCCCAGGTTCAGTAACTGTCTCTCACAGTCTTTCTTTGTCTCGTCCAGTTTCCACTGATCTTTCAGGAGGTTTTCGTTGTCACTTAATAACTTCTCTGGTATCTCAAATGTCTTCTCTTTTTTTTTTATTTCATTTTCCACGGCCTGAAGTCTCTGCTTGTTAAATTCTCTCTCTGTCTCAACCTCCTCCTGTCGCTCTCTGACTTGATCCCTTTGGTTCTCCAGTTCAGTCTTTATCTCCATCTGCATGGAAACAGCCTCTGCCAGCACAGCTTTGAAATGCTCAATCTGACTCTGCAGTTGAGTCTCCATCTTCATCACCTTGGTAACAGCCTCAGCCAGCTGATGTTTGAGACGATCAGTCTTATTCTGCAGTTCAGTGTTTGTCTCTGTTTGCTCAGTAACAACCTCTACCAGCAGATCAGTTTGATTCTCATGTTCAGGCATTGCCGGCACAGCCAACTGCACCTGGTCTGTCCCTGTATTCACAGTTTCATTTCTAATCTGAACAATTATTCTTTCCAACTCTCTGATCTGACCTAGAAAAAAATGAAAGAGAAAAACAGAATGTCAGGTTCACAACAGGCAAGCCATACATTTATATATCCAGAATATTCAATATTTTGAAATTATTATGGTGTTGCTTTAATTATCTGTTCAGAACACTGTTGACATTTTCTCACCATGAATAATAAACACATGCTGCTTACAACTCCTGCTGTCCTTATGCCTGACGTTTGAACAATTAATAAGTTGCAGTCAAATTGCTATAGTCCAAATAAAATCCTGTCTTAAAGGGATAGTTTAGATTTTTTGAAGTGGGGTTGTATAAGCTCCATATGGTCACTAAGTACATTAGGTGCTGTAGAAAGTTCTCTTCTCTCCCTCAGTAAGCCACAGTCTGTAAGAGTCTGTGACAAATAAATAGCCACTAACAGGTAATGCTAATGCATCTAATGTACTTAGTGGCCATATGGAGCTCATGTGCTGAATATGGAGCTCACTATGCCTTTTATGGAGTCGAGGAAAACCCTCATGTTCTTGATCATTTAAACATTGAAATAATATGTTTCTAGTGTGTGGGGGGTGAAACTGAACATACTTCCTATTTCTTCACAATATAATTAGCTATAAAACTGAACTGGCTTGAGTTGTTATCGGACAGTATTGGCTTACTCATTTGATATTTTTTCCATATATATCATTGTTATATATCATAATAATCTTTATTTAATGGAAATAAACAATCGTCAGGAAAAACTTAATTCTATCTGTGTGCTGAATGTTAAGTTGATTTTAAAATAAAGTATGATGTTTTTATTTAATTTTTACATTAATTCTCAAGAGTAAGACAGTGATTTAGAAAAAAAGAGATTCCATTTCTTCTCACCAGTGCTTTTTCTCCATTTCCACACCAGAAGACACAACGTCACAGTGTTAGAGACACCAAGCACGACAATGATGGAAATATATGTCACATTACTGTCCTTTGAAGAATCTTCTGAATAAAAGAGAGGAAAAGCAAACTGATGGAAAACTATAGTTTTTGTGGAAAAACAGAATGCAGCTGACTGCTTTGAGTTAAAATTTAAAAATATTTTCAACCTTATGAACAATAATTTGTGCAATTAAAAATACAAACATTCATGTCCTGCTGTGAAATTCTTAATAGTAAACCACTGTTAATACATAAAAGCTCCCGTTACTGCCCTACAGAACAGCAAAAATAAAATTGAACTTCTAAAACAAAACAAAAAAAATCCTAACTTTTTAACTTCAAGATCACATCATTACCTTAAACCAAGTCCAGCAGAGGTGTAATTTCTTATACTCAACAAAAATATAAACGCAACACTTTTGTTTTTGCTCCCATTTTTCATGAGATGGACTTAAAGATTTAAAATTCACTCCAGATACACAATATTACCATTTCTCTCAAATGTTGTTCACAAATCTGTCTAAATGTGTGATAGTGAGCACTTCTGCTTTACTGAGATAATCCATCCCACCTCACAGGTGTGCCACATCAAGATGCTCATCAGACACCATGATTAGTGCACAGGTGTACCTTATACTGTCCACAATAAAAGGCCACTCTGAAATGTGCATTTTTTGGCTTTACTGGGGGTCTGGGGACTCAGAACCAGTCAGTATCACCAGTCAGAGACGGCTTATGGTGGAGAAATGAACATTCAATGCACGAGCAACAGATTTGGTTGACATTCCTGCTGTCAGCATGCCAATTGCACGCTTCCTCAATGCTTAAGACATCTGTGGCATTTTGCTGTGAGACAAAACTGCACATTTCAGAGTGGCCTTTTATTGTGGACAGTCTAAGGTACACCTGTGCACTAATCATGATGTCAGATCAGCATCTTGATGTGGCCCACCTGTGAGGTGGGATGGATTATCTCAGCAAAGCAGAAGTGCTCACTATCAAACATTTAGACAGATTTGTGAACAACATTTGAAAGAAATGGTAATATTGTTTATCTGGAATGAATTTTAGATCTTTGAGTCCATCTCATGAAAAATGGGAGCAAAAACAAAAGTGTTGCGTTTATATTTTTGTTGAGTGTAATTGAGGAGCTCAAATGTCTCTGAAAACTCTTTTTAATGCTCTAAATTAAGGCTCTTGCTGCATGATGTGAAAATCTTCTAGGGGTGGAAGATATGCCATAAAAATACATCCCAACACACTTGCAAGGAAAGTTGAATTACACTATATTGAAGATATTCAGAAAATTTACTTAATAATGACCAATTGATGATTGAGGCCGGTAGGCAGCAGCATTAATGAAAATTAACGTAAAATAATTTTTAATACATATTTTGGTAACACTTTCTATGAAGCCCACATTTATAATGCATTATAACTGCATCCCTAATGCATTATAATGCATTCATAATGTCTCATAACTACACTTATAAGCATACATAATGCTTTGTGATGCTTTATATCAGCGGTCATAAAACATTATAATGTCATTTATAATGAATTATAATGACTTGTTCCATGGATGCTCATGAACACTCATGAACACTACATCCATAATGCTTTATGAGATATGAAGTCATGACAATCACAATGCATTATGAGGGTATTCATAACCTTCATAACAACACTCATAATGCTTTATGATGCACTTTATCAACAGACATAAAACATTATGATATCACTTATAATGAATTATAATGACTAGCTCTATTGATGCTCATGAGTACTTATGAAAACCATATATATTATGCTTTGAGGGCACTTATAGTGCATTATAATGCACTCTTCACTGATTGCTTAGAATACATTATGATTACCTATACACACAATTCAAGTCAACTGTAGTAAAAACACATAGTATGTAATAACAGCCTATGCAGTATCATGAGTCATCATTGTATGCATTAAGTAAAGTGACATACATGTGGATGCATTTATTATAATGCATAATTCATCATAGTGCTTCATTGTAGGGGCTAAGTAAAGTGTGATGCATTTGGATGCATTTATAAGAACATATGCTGCATCTTAAATGATTAGTATGCAAGACATAATAAGACAGTAAATGTGGGTTCCGTAGAAATGGAAACTCAAGGTATTAAAAATACATATTCAAAGAAAGAAAAAGACCAAATACATTTTTCAAGTTTATTCAGGGTGTCAAACAAACTAGCCAATGTTATAAGAGGTATTAAATACAACATTTAACTTAAGATGCCCTTCAGCTTTTAAAGTGCAGTGTTTCCTCGACATTCATTTAGGAGGGGCGGGCAGCCGCTCCTAAATCCTACCCGTCGCTCCTGCAATTTTTTTTTTAAACTGTAAATACACTACTGCAGCATGTCGCCGCCTTCATATCACAGTCCTGCATTAAATCGGGTGTCGCGGGTGCTGAGGCAGATAACTATCTTGCCCATAGTTGTGTCGCTATGGTTTGCTTACATTTAATAAAATGCATTTTTCCTCTCTGCTCTGACAAACGCCTCCTCCCCGGCTCCTCTTGTGCAACACCGATAAGCCGCGCGGCAACCAAACCGTCTCTCTGCAGGCGGAGTCCCCCCGACATGCAGTTTTTTTTAGAGGCTGCTGCCACCGCGGGCCGAGACGAAGCGATGATTCAGTGAACGTCAGAGCAGATGCCACCTAAAAGTGTCTCACAACACTCCCTGTCATAGAACGAGCCGATAACTTCTGAATCGTTAATTCTCTTTATTAACAGACTCAAACAGCGTGTCATACAGTTAGCAGCTCTCTCTCTCTCAGTCTACACTTCCGTAACCCTCAGCCAATCCCCGGGCTCCCCCTCAGCAGCGTTAACACTACAAAGATCGTCTACTCTGAAGATGCTCACTCTGACATACTACTATGACACTCCCTTCCCTAAAAAACAATTCAGTAGAAATGCTTTCCCACGTCCAGTTCTTCAATAGTTCGATATGATTTGCTGCTGCCAGGTGACTACAGCCAGAAAGTTCAAAACGCTGGACTCTGAGCAGCTGGGCAAAATCTGTGTGCGTGCTCTTCGGCGGCAACCTCTCCGACCGCGGCGGTCCAAACCGCGTGCTGTCAGTCGCCTGTCCCTCATTGAAATGAAGCGGCGCGTTATGTGAAGGGGATGATAAAGACACACACACACTACACATACAGACATACACACACACTCACACTCAGGCGGCCGATGAAGGAGCGACCATAACGGTAAAAAAATATAATTAAAAAAAAAACAATTTAAACAAACATTAATGGATGACCTGAAGCTTACCAAACAATCTCTCCAAGCAAAAATCTCCGCATTTTTAAGCCAACTGCCCTTACTAAGAAGGGAAGCACAGCTAGCAGTGCAGGAGACTTTCAGCATGTAGTTCCTCCTTTATTGTCAGTCACTTGCTATAACTTTATGATTCATCTTCTCTCCACCTGCTGAGCTTACATGGTTACATGAAATGTTACGTTCTTCCTGTTCTTTTTAATAATTTTTATACTTTATGCAGTTAATTTTAATTTTTTTTGAGAATGTTGTTTTAGATCCAAAGTACACAGAAAATGTATTAAATATTATATTTAGGCTAATTATATTACATTTAAAATAAAAAAAGATAATTATTCATCACTATTTAAAAGACTATTTAATTGCATAATTTTGGTTTAAAACCAATTTTAAACCAAAATTACACTTTTTGTAACTTTGTAAACTTTTTGGGGGGACTCCGCCTGCAGAGAGACGGTTTGGTTGCCGCGCAG
Source organism: Scarus forsteni (assembly GCA_036419115.1). Lineage (NCBI taxonomy): Eukaryota > Metazoa > Chordata > Actinopteri > Labriformes > Labridae > Scarus > Scarus forsteni. The sequence goes on along the minus strand of JAZDUH010000238.1, from coordinate 1,457,695 downwards.
CTTATTGGTATTGCACAAGAGGAGCGGGGGAGGAGGCATTTGTCAGAGCGGAGAGGAAAAATGCATTTTATTAAATGTAAGCAAACCATAGCGACACAACTATGGGCAAGATAGTTATCTGCCTCAGCACCCACGACACACGATTTAATGCAGGACTGTGATATGAAGGCGGCGACATGCTGCAGTAGTGTATTTACAGTTTAAAAAAAAAATTGCAGGAGCGGCGGGTAGGATTTAAATGAATGTAGAGGAAACACTGCACTTTAAAAGCTGAAGGGCATCTTAAGTTAAATGTTGTATTTAATACCTCTTATAACATTGGCTAGTTTGTTTGACACCCTGAATAAACTTGAAAAATGTATTTGGTCTTTTTCTTTCTTTGAATATGTATTTTTAATACCTTGAGTTTCCATTTCTACGGAACCCACATTTACTGTCTTATTATGTCTTGCATACTAATCATTTAAGATGCAGCATATGTTCTTATAAATGCATCCAAATGCATCACACTTTACTTAGCCCCTACAATGAAGCATTATGATGAATTATGCATTATAATAAATGCATCCACATGTATGTCACTTTACTTAATGCATACAATGATGACTCATGATACTGCATAGGCTGTTATTACATACTATGTGTTTTTACTATAGTTGACTTGAATTGTGTGTATAGGTAATCATAATGTATTCTAAGCAATCAGTGAAGAGTGCATTATAATGCACTATAAGTGCCCTCAAAGCACAATATGTATGGTTTTCATAAGTATTCATGAGCATCGATAGAGCTAGTCATTATAATTCATTATAAGTGATATCATAATGTTTTATGTCTGTTGATAAAGTGCATCATAAAGCATTATGAGTGTTGTTATGAAGGTTATGAATACCCTCATAATGCATTGTGATTGTCATGACTTCATATCTCATAAAGCATTATGGATGTAGTGTTCATGAGTGTTCATGAGCATCCATGGAACAAGTCATTATAATTCATTATAAATGACATTATAATGTTTTATGACCGTTGATATAAAGCATCACGGAGCATTATGTATGCTTATAAGTGTAGTTATGAGCATTATGAATGCATTATAATGCATTATGGACGCAGTTATAATGCATTATAAATGTGGGCTTCATAGTAAGTGTTACCCATATTTTCTTATTTTTTTAAAAGTTGCAGTCAAAGACAAAAGACCTCAAGCCTAAACTTGTAAATCTTTTTTCATGCCACCAAAGAAAAATGTATTTCATATATTAACTGTCTATCTTTTCATAATATTTCCTCAGGAAGAAAAAACTGTTTAAGATGTTATCTGTATTAAAAGGACTGGTTCTTATCACACATGTTTTATCAGTGCTTCTCAGACATTGTGATCAGGTTCACTGGTGCCTTGAGAAAATTTTTTAAATAATAATTTAAACCTATAAAATGACTAATGATGAGTTTTTAAATGTTTTAATTTTTAAGTTATAAAATTGTTTTCCTCCATGCATTCAGGGACACAAACACACACACACACATATATATTCCTATATATATATATATATACACACACCAGAGGCCTGGGGATCCTGCAGAATCTTAGCTGTTCCTAGAACTGCACTCTTCTGGAGTGAGATGTCTGATGTTTCTCCAGGGATCTGTTGGTGCTGATTCTCCAGGTTGGGGGTCACTTTGATCGGCTGCATATCTATGATGACAGTGTTTGATTGGCCAAGACTGTTTAGTCAGTCTGTATCTGGAAGTCCCACAGGACTGATCTATCTATCTATCTATCTATCTATCTATCTATCTATCTATCTATCTATCTATCTATCTATCTATCTATCTATCTATATCTACATTTATATACACAAACACACAAATACACACACACACACACACATTTATATTTAAAGACACAAACACACACACACACATACACACACACACACACACACATAAATATATATATATATATATATATATATATATATATATATATATATATATATATATATATATATATACATATATTCCTTTGATAATATTTGATTAATAGAGTTACTTAACCTGCAGTCACTGTAAGGAAGCAGCAGAAAATTACCAACTGGCTGAAATGATCCATGTTTTCCTTAGAATAACAGAGGACAAATCTACAGAGACACAATCAGTTCAAAGAGTAATGCAGAGTGAGAACAGGTTGGGGTCAGAATAATCTAAATTCTTAACTGACATCACTTTAATGTATTTAAAATAAAAAAAAGTCAAAAGCTTTAAGAACTGTGTCAAAAACTGAAGCAAAGACCTGCTGCATAATCATTAGGTGTTTTTTAACCCTGGATTTGAAACATGTTTAAATTATTTACAACAAGCTGTTCAAACAAAAATTCACTTGGTAAAATAAAAAAAAATCTCATACTTACCATTTAAAAACAATTGCGGTAAGGCTGATGTGCTCCTGTTCAGTTCACCTCAGAAAAAGCTTCAACTCTTTTGGACTTTGTTTCTTTGATTGATCCTGTAACCTGAGACTCTGAACACTTTTTATGCTTTTATTACAGCTGATCAAGTTTCTACACGCGTTGTAGATTTGTGACCCACTTACTCACTTCTATTTAAGAGGAAAACGAAAAGTGTTTAGTTTTCTTCATGTGTCAGTTTGCTGCATGTCCAGAGTCATTCAGCTGTTTGACCTGATCTGATAATAGTAGCAAATGACTATTTAATGAAGGCTGCTGACAGTCATTGGTGCGAGGAAATCTAGTACACTCCTGTTTTCTGTTCATGTGATATTTTTTGCAAACCTTGTTTGATGCTTTTTGTTGAAAGAGATCTTGTTTACATGCTTTTTCCATCTAAAGTGGTTACTACTGTGGGTAAAGATGCACAGAGAAATGTGTTTGTGTAGACAAACTTACTTCTCTGATTTCAAAAATGATCGTTATCATCTTAGATGTTAATGTTTAGTAGGCAGTTGGTAGATTTATTGCCTCAGAGTAAAAAACATTGGTTAATATTAAATCTACTCATTAAAATCTTGTCAGATGATGTTTTATTATACCCATAAACAATTTGAGTTCATTTGAAACTCTTTCAGTCGAAGAGATGCAGACTAAGGCAGAAATAAAAATGTGTTCATAACCATCAGCACTTTCAGTTTCAAATTGGTTGGGTTTCCCTGTTTTTAAAGAGGATCAATATCAGCAACCACAAAACAGGAGAGAGGAAAAACAAGACTGGAATAAAAAATATATATATAAAAAATGATTTGGCAAAGTTCCCTCTGGGACAAAAATCAGATTGGATCAGTAATATCAAAAATGTACATAATTTTTGTTTAGGTATACAAAAAAATATGAACAACTTCAACATTAAGAACTGCAATCATGTCTTTAAATTACTGTTCCAACATTTTACTGCACTTTTTTAAAAATAAAAATGACAATGACAAATGACACTGATAGTTTTATAGCAAATCCTATATTTTTTTTATAAATAATGATGTAAAGAATTCATTTGAAGATTATTAAACAATTCTGTAGAACAAACTTATGGAGGACCTGAGACAAATGTAGAAATCAGTAAATACAACCAAAAACTCTTTCATGCAGTTGGTTTGATGTAGAACTTTGTCAGTTTTATTAGTTTCTATTTTTTTATTTTGTATCACTTTTTTCCTTACTTTAGTGTCAAATTGAAAATTGAAATTTCATAGTTTCAAGATTTATTTTATTTTAATTATTTGTTTAAATTCTTGTCATGATGATATAGTTTTCATCCTTTGACATACTTGATTTATTTAGATTTTCCTGTCATATTTAACCATGTTTTTATGTGTTTTTGTGATTTCCGGTTTTAATATTGTTCATGTTCTATTGTCTTTTTTCCTTTATATCTTAAGAAATCTAGATTTTACCACATTCGCAGAATGTTCACAGATTAAACAACAGTTCATTGATCAGAAACCTTGTGTTATATCCTGTTTGTCTGGTATTTTGGTTGTAAAATTTCATTCAGTCACACAATGGAAGCAAATGTGAGTTGATCCTCAAGCATCTCCATTGTAACAGCAAGTCTGCCCCGTGATGTACGTCTTTGCAAAAGTCACTTCACAGAATCTGTAGTGTCAATCACATTAATCAAGTTATGTCAAGTTACCATTTTTGTGTTGTTTGATGAGAAGGAAGATGCACATGTTATAGTTTCTTGTATTCACCCCCAAAAATGTCTATCTAAAATCACTTTAAGCATGCCTAGCTCAAGAACCTACTATGGTGCACAAACACTACAGAACAAGAGGGTGAAGGGAAAAGATCCAACTGAAGGTGTTGTATTTACAAAAACTTCAGCAGCATTTTTTAAAAACATCCTTAAAAATCACAATATACAAATGTAGATTGCGGAGGGGATTACATTCAGTCCTAGCATACATGATCAGGTGAGTCATATTCTGTCATCATGAACCAGCTGCCTCTGATGGATCCAGTGTATTAGAGTGCACAAAATCAGATAAAGTAAAATCACAGGGTAAGCGCCACTAAAAGAAACTAAACACGATAAAATGACTACACTTCATCACTACCAACGTCACCAATTTGGGGAAAAAATACCCTGACTATCAAAGGTAGCAAGCACATAGAAAATAATTGTTGAATAATTGAAAAAACTGAAGCTTGGAAAGTCTGTCCCATGTTTCTAAAAAGTAAAAGTCTTGACTTTTCTGAAAGACAGTCTGGGACAAATAAGATGGACATTACAATCTGGGGACCAGCGAAGTTTGATGTATGATAAGATAAGATGAGATAAGATACACCTTTATTAGTCCCACAGGGGGAAATTCCAGATGGACGTGATCATATTAGATATGATATGAACAGATTTGTTAGACCTGTTGTGCTTCCTGTTTTCTATATAACCAAGCAATCTGATCCTCTATGGGATCCAGAAGTTTCCCCAGGTTCAGTAACTGTCTCTCACAGTCTTTCTTTGTCTCGTCCAGTTTCCACTGATCTTTCAGGAGGTTTTCGTTGTCACTTAATAACTTCTCTGGTATCTCAAATGTCTTCTCTTTTTTTTTTATTTCATTTTCCACGGCCTGAAGTCTCTGCTTGTTAAATTCTCTCTCTGTCTCAACCTCCTCCTGTCGCTCTCTGACTTGATCCCTTTGGTTCTCCAGTTCAGTCTTTATCTCCATCTGCATGGAAACAGCCTCTGCCAGCACAGCTTTGAAATGCTCAATCTGACTCTGCAGTTGAGTCTCCATCTCCATCAGCTTGGTAACAGCCTCTGAGCTTTTAGAAGCTTTGAGAAGATCAGTCTGACTCTCAGGTTCAGTCATTGCCTCCATTTGTGTTTCAGCTGACTGATCATGGTCTTTCCCGGTGTTCAGAGGGTCATGATTATTCCCATCAATTCCTCTTTTCCACTCTTTGATCTCACCTACAGATAAACAAGAGAAAAAAATTGGCTGTAAGGTTAATAAAAGCCTCCTAAGTATCAATAGACTGGCAACATTGAAAACATAATGGACAAAAGGCAGGACAAACTATTTATAAACTTCAAAATATTTAAAGGAAAAGTTCGGTTCCTGCAGCTTTTACATTGTTTATAGAATGAAGTAGAACAATATACTCACCCAGAAGGCTTTCCTGATCCAAACAGTGTTTCGGGAGATATTTAGATCCAAAATCGAGCAGTGGACATCGATATAATGGTAGCACATAGGGCATAGATCGCCGCTCCTAAAAACTGCATTAATCGTCCAAAAACTCCTGTTTTTCACCAATATTCCATCATGATCCGTTCCGGATGGGTCCACCATTGCAGTCTGTGTCACTCCACACAGCGCCGTGTGACTGTAATGACCTCTGAACTCACTAGTTTGCTTTCGTGCCCATCGCGCATGCGCAGTGCTCTCTGGAGCGCTGCCTCAGTTTCCTCCTTTCAATGAGCTCCTCATCGGTAAACTCTGGCTTGAAACTGTAAGGACGTCCATCATATTCAAAGTTCTCCTCCACAACATCTTCATCCAATAGATATTCGTCCTTTGTGCACAAAACTGGAAGAAGAAAGTCGATTTGTAGCTGCCGGTCTTCCCTGAACAATGAGCCGCACTGCGCATGCGCGAAGGGCACATAAACAAACTAGTCAGTTCAGAGGTCATTACAGCCACACAGCGCTGTGTGGAGTGACACAGACTGCAATGGTGGACCCATCCGGAACGGATCATGATGGAATATTGGTGAAAAACAGGAGTTTTTGGACGATTAATGCAGTTTTTAGGAGCGGCGATCTATGCCCTATGTGCTACCATTATATCGATGTCCACTGCTCGATTTTGGATCTAGATATCTCCTGAAGCACCGTTTGGATCAGGAAAGCCTTCTGGGTGAGTATATTGTTGTTCTTCATTCTATAAACAATGTAAAAGCTGCAGGAACCGAACTTTTCCTTTAATATTTTGAGCACATTTTGCCCCTTCAAATATCTGTACAAATACAATCATGGAAGAATGTTTACATTTTCATACTTTTTACTTTAGTTTTATTTCATTCACTTGTAACATGAAACCTTACTTACAAACATTAGTGAGAAATTGCAAGCAAACAAGTGTTACATTAGTGCCCACATTAACCCCAAACAATCAGCAAAATACAAAACAAACTAAAAAACAATACTGAAAAAGGTGTAGGCTGAAGCTTTTGCTTAGTACCATGAATAAGCACGTGCTGCTTAAACTCAAGCTGTCCTTGTGCCGGAAATTTTTTTTAACCAAAATTAAGTTCCAGTCAACTTGCCCTTGCCTTGTGGAGCAATCAGACCTGCCTGATTCTGAAACCCGGCATGTTTGTCTTGCCAACCTCCATTGCCCAATGACTTCACTCAGCTAAATGCTTAATGGCCCAATCAGGGAAGAGAGGCAGGAGCTGCAGACGTGGCGACAGGAAGTTACTGCATGTTTGAAAACAGTGGCGGCTTCTGATGTGGTCTCAATAACAATGTTTTTATTTATTTTTTTTTTTATCAGAAATTGACTCAAATTTTTCTTCTAAAGTAGAAGAAGGAATGTCACTTTAAGCTTGAGGTATTGGAAATTATGTTTTTGCTCTTCTCCTGGGGGATCACTGCTGGGAAACCGGGAGAGAAAGAGGAAATCCTCCATGGAAATGATGGTTAGCCTGTGGTCATCATGGTTACTCAGTGATACTCAGCAAAATCTGCTCCTCTCATAAGTTTACTTCATAGGTATTTTCTTTGGCGAGGTTCATGTCACATATAATTGTTAAACTGTACATCTGTGTGTTATAATTTGATTTCAGACGATAGTCTTTAGGTAGTTTAAGCTAGTGGCTAATGGCCATAGTGGCTAACTGTTGTTAGCCGTTACCTGTTGTTTGCTGTTAGCCGCTATGTGTAGCCGCTACATATGCTATGTCATACAGAGCAGCATTAATTAATATGGATTGGTCTGTGATGAGTATGAGGACGCGAACGATTGTCCAGTCACAAGCTGCTGTTGTTTTTCAAGGTTCTGCCCCTGAAAACATTTTCACAGAGCTCCTCCCCAGATGGATTAGACAAATATTTCCAATATGGAACTATCCATCTGGCAGGTCAGGTTAAACTTTCCCATGTCCAAATCAAATCCTGAGTATTGCTGGAGTAGAGGTAGACCTTTATGCTCTTGATCACTCAAACATTAAAATAAGTCTCATCTAGTGTTTTGGGATGAAATTTAACTCACTTTTTAAATCATTCACAGCATGTACTATTAAATAACCAATAGCTGATTTAACCAGCCATTCGATGGAGATGTTCTGGAACACTGCAGAGATGTCTGAGAACAGATGAAAAAGATAAAAGATAATAACAGGGATGAAAAATTTCTGTTACAGGAACATGAAAGTAAAAACTTTGTTTAATATGTGCAGATGTGATCCATTTAAACTGAACCAACCTCTAAAGACGAAAATGAGAGAAATAATCATGATCTGGTCATAGCTAACTTCTGTGATGGAAAAATGAAGGAAGAGAACATCCTTTTGTTGGAGCACACTGGATTCCTGAGCAGAGAAACAGAATTTCAGTCAAATATGCTATAAAAACTCTGTGATAATTTAGCAAAAAGAACAAAGTGAGACCTGTCTGGTAGCAACAGGAAGCTTATCCTCCTCTGTCATGTTTTCATGCTCCATCTTCTTACTCGGTAATTCCACCCTTTGCTCCTGTAAACGTCCTTCAGGCAGTTGATTTGTGACAGTGTCTGTTTGAAGATGTTTCTGAGGAGAGCCTGGAACAGACCAGGACACAGAGCAACAGCAACAATAATAGTAAATGAGAAAAGTTAATAATTTCTAAATCAACAATTAAAAAAGAAGTAGTGATGCATAAAAAAATCTCTATAATTTCATTGCATATCACTCCATATGTCACTCCATACGATAATGAATTATACTTTATACACGGACCATATCAGCAGAACTCTAATATTTTACACCCCAAAAATTGAGTCCCTGCATTGTTAATACAAAACAACTGTTACAATGTCCTTCGACCTATTTAAAGTACGGAACACAGCATGTTTGAGTTCTCATTACTGTAACAGTTAAGGAAAGTCCCCGGACCTTGAGTTGACATAAATTCCAAAGTAATGAGAACAACTGCAAAACCAGATATGGTACGAATGTCCATGATGCATGCAGTCTGCAGACCTGAAAGAGAAAAATCAGTGATAACAACCCCACTGTAAGATAATATTCATTCCCTTTATGACTTTTTACACTTGTATCAAATTAATTTACATTTAAACAATGCTCAACAGGCTTGAGTGTTAAACTGTCAAGAAGCAGCCATGTTTTTGTTATTCATGAAAATACACTGTGTTTCTAAAAGAACATCGTGAGCAGCCTCTTGTTCCATATACGGTTAACAGGATTTAAGATTCAAGATCATTCTCAGGTCTTGAATCTTAAGCTAGATATGAGTCCTTTTCATTATAAGTGTGTGCAGTCTAAAACAAAGTAAGATAACAGAAGAACTGTTGAAACACTGCAGCAGAAACACAATCTGAACAATCACCACATTTAGGGAAGTGGTTGTAAACAATTTAAGATCAGAAGCCTGGTTGCAGTGTAATATTAATTTATCATCAATAGAGAGAGATACTTAGTGAAATACTCAAAGGAGACTTGCTGTAAAAAAAAGGAAACGTACATACCTGCTAAAGTTTCAAACGTCTATGTCTTTGACTAGTATGCTGCCTGATCAAAGTCCAGTAACTGATTATGATTATGTTATGAAGTCAGTTAGACTGAAATATCATTCAAACACAATTGCCTTCAAATTCAAATCATTAGATCTCCATTCATCACAAAATCAAGGGAAGTGTTACATCAGAACACGCTCTAAAAAACATACATCCACTTTCTTTTTTATCTAACAAGGACACAAATATGTTTAAAGGATTGAAAAAATGTTGGCGTAATGTTTGTATCTGTTTTATATATATATATATATATATATATATATATATATAGAAATAAATATATATAAATATATATATATATATATATATATATATATATATATATATATATATACATATGTATATATGTGTATATATGTATTTGACTCTTTATCCTGTAATATAATTATGCTTTTAATCATTGTCTAGCTTTTGCATACTTCTGACACAGACACACACACATACCTTACATACTGATTCATTACTGATAATGTGACCTCCGTACGTAACCTCGTATGGAGGCTGTCTCGCGCCCTTTATCAAGTTTGAGGGACATCCTCCATACCAGCTCAGTCTGGCTCGTTCCAAGATAGTGATGTACCGAGGTCACTACATACACACACCTTCCTTGACACTCTCATAAAAGAGAGAAAACATAACATCTCTTCAGATCAACATCCAGCTTCTTGTTGAATGTTTGTATCTCCGGCCGTTAATTAAATCCCATCTTTTTGCCTTCAGCTGTCTCATCGTTCTTCATTTTTGAGTTATGTCAGGGGGTTTTTGGTATGAACCGTGAAAGTTATACTGAGCTTTTAGAATTGCGAAGGGACAAAATCCTGACATAAATTGGTCCTTCGAGTGGCTCCTCACAGCTGTGACCCTGGGAGAGGGGGAGGCCATCGCGAAAGTCCGTGCACGGCCTGGGAAAAGATTTCCAGCATTGAACAGCCCGTCTTGAGGGTTCGGTGGTCTCCGCACTCGACTGGGGCCCAGTGACGAGGATCCACACGAGACACAGCTGACTGCAAATGGGTGAGCATAGATCTTTTGTTTACCCTTTACTATCTGAAGAGTAGTATAGGAAGGAAGCTTCAGAGCAGATTTACCACCCGCTGTTTCTGGTATAGGAGATCTCTGAGCGGCGTTACAAACCGCTGGTTTTCAGTGTAGGATGATTCAGAGCAGATTTGTAACCTGCTAATGCCTTACACTAAGAGTTTAGGATGAACCAGAGATAGTGTGTACAGCTATCTAATTGTCCCTAAACTAGGATACCACTCCTAAGTGATTTTAACTGCGCTAGAAGGCAGTCTCAGGAGTGAAGACAATTGTGTGACAATTGTATAATGTGTGTGTGTGACACTGTTGGCTGCAGTGGTTCTTGGTTCTAAATTGAAAGGCTGTGTGTGTGTGCGTGACACTGATCAAATAGAGATGCTGCAGATAAAGACGGCTACATCCGCCGTGAATTAATCACGGTAGAAGGTTGGTGTAGTGGACGATCTTTCTCTGATGGTGGCTGATCTGTATTGATTGGTGTATGACATGTATATATATATTGAACAGGGGCATATTTAGTCATTTGGGGGCCCAAAGCAGGGCCTTTCTTATCCCTTTACTGTCCTGATTATAGTTTTATTATTTAAAACTTAACATACCAAAACTAAATGCATTTCCTCAAATTCAGTAATTAAGTTAAATTTTGACAGAAGGTCAGTTTGTTAATTAGGCTCCTTGTCCTACTTATACAGTCTGTTGCAGTTATCTGATTGTTTAAGTTACATGACTAAGTTTATGTGTCCTCACTGTCCAGGGAATATTATTAATGAGAAGAGAAAATAAATAAAGGATTAATCTTAATGTTTATTATTACTGAGCCTATGTTATTGAATTAAAACATTTTAAGGATATTATGATTGAAAATAAAGCCATCAAATGTATGAGGTCTACTTACGAAATAATTAATATGGATGTTAATCTCCTCCAAAAATATTAATAACTAATATTAGATGACTGTAACATGTTACAGCTGTAGTCAGATCATTACCAAAATACTGTGACTTTCCAAGTAAAAGGGTAGAAAATTTTAATTCAGTTTTTACAAACTTAAGTTAATGGGAGGTAGCATGTTGACCATGTTACCAACAATAATAGACAACTAGAACATTTGCTCTGTTTTTTTTCTTTAAAAAGACGTACCTAGTTTTCTGTCATTAATGTAACCACACTTCAGGTTATCATTACAAAATTCATATATGTGTACTTTTGATAAAGGATAAAATATGCTGATAAAATTACTGACATTCATTACGGATGAAGTTAAGATATATTTGGATAAGAGCTAAATTGCAATGACATAACTGATAAAATCTTAAATAATGTCTAATGATATATGACCCTAGGGGTTCTATTACATATTCTTGACATTTAAGAAATAAGGTCTGTGATACCAGTAACCGCAGTGATGTTGACGTTAAATTATGAAATTGCCACTTAAGTTTTAATTTTATTCATATATTAAACTAAGTGCTTTTACATAATTGACCAATTATCATATATATATGTATACATATATTTATATAAAAATGAGGAAACTTTTTAAACACAGTCCAATAGAACTGAATCATGGCAGTGGGACAAGTGTTCTTTTAGATACAAAGAGAATTAAAACTGAATTACGATGGTAATAATAATAATAATAAAATTGCTACCCTAAATAAACTGAAATTACCTTAATTTGAAATGGTTTCTAATTACATAATTTGTTTAATCTGGTTGATATTTTTTTTTAAGGAGACAAAGTTTTATTATGTTTATTATTACTATTATTTTATTTATATAAATATATCTATATATTGTGCATCTGAAATATGCAAGGAAATGTTTGTCACAGTACTTTGAGAATGATCCAGTCACAAGCAGCAGTACATACTGAGAACAAAGAGGAGCTCAGCAATATAAAGCAAAAAGATATGTTAGAACAACAAAAACAGAATGATTACAATATGATATGATGACATGGCATTTGTTTAGGCAAGATAAGGGAATAACGGAGCAAGCTCTGACACCTAAAGAAAGACAAAGAAAACCGGATTCAAGAGACCAGATATCAGAAGAGGTCCCTGAAACAGAGGAACCCCTCCATCTGTCTCATTCTCATTCTAAGACTTAAAAAGAATTCTCTTTAAAGAAAAGTTAGAGGTACTTTCATGTTAAATTCTTAAGTGAGCTCTAATTGCTTCAAAACAAATAATGCATCAAAATCAATTTATTTATGAATTAATGACCTCATTAAGACTGCAATAACCAAAAAACTTCCACTTTGCAAACACAGAAAATTCAAGATTTAAGGTTTTCTCATATGGAAAACAAACAAACAATAGCTTCATAACAAAAAGTACATTAAAGCACAAAAACTTTAATAATAATGAAAAATTTTATATCTATACTGATGTCAGAAGTGGTTAAAAAGGTTTAATACAATGAAATTAAAAGGAACGTATTGAGCATTCACTTTTATTACATTAATGAGAGGAACTGTTTTGGCACATGAGTGACTTTAGAATTAATTAATTTAGTTTTATTATTTTTCTTTTTGGGGTGCCTCGAGGATTAAAGAGAATAAATGAACACATGCCTATGTAGAGACAATATTTAGCAAAGCCTGGCGCACTAGCAGGTATTATGCCTGTGATTCAATAATACAAGACTTATTAAAAGCTGGAGTCCTGATACCATGAGAGGACTCACCTGTAAATACACCTATTTTTCCTGAAATGAAAGCTCTACCCAGTACAGGATTCAGAATGGTAAAGTGTTTATGAGCTGTAAAAGAGCTGTTTAAACAAGTGTACCACTTGTGCCTGATCCACATAAATTACTTACTAACTTATGGCCACAGAAAAACATTTTACAGTTGTGGATCTAGTAAATGCATTTCTTTTTCTATACTTGTAGATAAAAATCTCAAATTTGGTTTGCATTCACTTTTTACAACAAAAAGGTATACTTATACCTGCCTTTCACAAGGCTTCACTGATTCACCAACCATATTTTCTCAGGCTATGACTGCAAACCTTTCTAAATTTAACCCAACTTGTGGTTTACAAATTGTTTTGTATGTTAATGATATCCTTCTCGCCTCAGATGATGAAGTTATATGCTGCAAGGATTCATTGGCATTGCTTAAATTATTTAGCTGAATAAGGACATGTAGTAAAATACTTCACTCTATTCCTTTCTGATGTCCACTGCACCCACGTGCACAATCAGCTGTTTGACTGCTCTGTGTGTTTACAAAACTTCTTGGAGGAGTGTTGTTATCTTAGAGACAGAGGCTCTGGGATAGCAGCATGTTTAAATTCTTCTATGGTTAAGGCCACTGATAGAACTTTCTCCTAGCAGCAGCGTATCACTGACATTGACGTTTGGTCCAGATTGTCTGTCTGCCTGCTTTATGGCTCCTGTTTAGTGAAAATGATCCGTTTTCTCTTTGTTTGATAGAATCATTGGTTAAATTCCTAGGACACACTATTTCTCAACCTAAAGACTTTATGGCGTTCTTAGGAACTCTTAACTACTGCAGTTAATGGATTCCAAATTTCTGTGCTATATGAGGACTGCTGTACTCGCTGTTAACATCAAAAGAGACAGTTTTTCCACTATCTATAGAGAATAAAAACCTCTGTGATTACTTAAAAAGGCAGTACATCAGTCCCTGTCATGAAAACTACCTGACTATGATAAATCATTTAATCTTTTCTGCCACTCTTAAGGTGGTCACATGTCTGCAGTACTGGCACAGAAAGAAACAAAAAGTTACCAACCTATAGCCTACTACTCTAAAAAGCTTGACCCTGTAGCACAAGGCCTCCCTCCTTGTGTTATGGCTGTCACAGCGGCTGCAGAAGCAGTCTCATCCAGTGCTGATGTCGTTCTTTTTCATCCTTTGACTTTGCATGTGAACCATGATGTTTATGCACTGCTACAACAAGATAAGATTAATTTCCTCTCGCCTGCTAGACATCTGCACTGTATGACTGTACTCCTGTCTCAGCCACACTTAGAAATAGTGCACTGCACAGTTTTAACCCTTTAAGGCCCAAGACCATAGATTATAGTCAGAAAATTATTATTTTTTGGAGCTGAAATGTTTGTTTCACTTTCTGCTAAAATCCATAAAAATCAAGATGTCCATAAAATACAACAAATAGACTGTTTGTATTTCATTTGATACATTAGGTGTTTTTGGCAACTGATAATCCATTTGAGGACATTTTTTCACCATTTATCTGATTGTTTTCAGATGTTTTTTGTAATTTGTTGATTATATTGAGTTGATAGAGGTATTATAATACTATGTATCAAATATGATACAATTGGATTTATCGGGTTAAAACATGCAACTCTTAGACCACCTGTTGCAAATGCATGTGATGATCATGACTACTTAGAATATTCTCTTTAGACATTTCTGCCCAGACCTGATTTGATAGACAAACATATTTCTGATTCAATTAGATTTTTACTGATTGCGGCTCTCTGAAAGATTCTTATGGCAAAACTCACTCTACTTATGCTGTAACTACTCTGACTCTGTGCTGATGACATAATCTGCACAGCTGAACTGAAAGCTGTTATTTCTGCCTTACACTGTTGTGCAGATTTCTCTGTTATTTTTTTCACTGATTCTAAATATGTTTATTCATCTTGTCATTATCACTGTGCTCAAGGGCACCTTAGAGACTTTAAAACATCATCTGGTTCTGAAGTTAAACATGTAGTCCTGCTTAAGACCTTGACTAAGGCTCTTAAACTTTCCTCAGCTTTGGTTATTGTCCATATCCCATGCACAGAAAAATGATATTTTTTTCACGTGGAAATGCCCCAGCTGACTTTACTGCTCAAGCTTTAGCTCGTGGTGAGCCTGCTACTCCGATCTTTTCTGCTCTGATAACTGTTAATTCTGATTACATTTTGCATGATCACTAACACCATGCCATGCTCGTGTGTTATTCTTAACACATGAGGATGGCCTTTTTTTTATTACCCAGTTACTACTTCCTTATATCCCTGGGCGTGCCAAGTGTCCCATGGACCTTGCCATGTGACAACAGCGGGGATGTTAGGGGGAGTACACAAATGCTAGGGGGGTACAAAAAAAAAATGTTTTTATGCTCCAAATTTCCAAAAAGCAGCACATGATCATGTTTAAAAAAAAAAAGTTTAATGTGACTAAAGAATAATGTTCAAGGGGGCATACGAACAAGACAAGGTTCATTTCCAGAACCAACATCACCTTTTTAAGTTTGAGTTTGAATTACATTGAATTAGATAAATGTTAGAATAAAAGGTTTTGTTCAGTTGTTATGTGACACTGCAGTAATTGGACTGAAATACACCCAACTGCACATGCTGATACAGACTTTATAGTTAAAGTGCTGAGAGAAAGTATTTTCTGCAGATTTGGAATAACTGAAATTATTTATTCAGATAATGGTACTGTTAAACAACAACTGATCAAAGCAATGGAAACAACAGGAAAACCATGGCCTGATTGTTTACACTTGGTTAAAACTTCTATTAATACAACACCTTGTGGCAAACATACGCTAACACCATTTGAATGTATATTCCATAGACCTTAGCAGCTGCCTGAGCTGAGCTGACAATTATTCAACCTAAGAAACCTGTGAAACACTCTGACTTTGTGACACATTTGGAACAATGTTTTAAAGTGAAAGAACAAATTGATGCTGCCAAGTCTGTTTCTGTGTCCCAAGGAGGAGAACCAGAGCCGGAGCCAGAGCCAACGCCTGTCCAGCCTGTCCATCCTGCAGATCTCGTGTTCATCAAGGCCCATCAGAGACAGAAGTGGTCATCTCCACGTTGTACTGGGCCGTACCGAGTTCTCCTGGCCACACCCACAGCACTGAAACTTGCTGAAAGGCCGTCTTGCAAACTGCAAACTTCTGAGGTGTAAGGAGGAGAGGCTTCATCAAGACTGTTAAGGTACACTGGTGATCCAGACGGGCTACAAAGGGGGGCGGAGGACTAGCCCCGTCACGTCTCAAACCCGTGAAGAATCCATCGCAGCGATTCTGCCCCAGTGTGCCTCAGGGAAATGCCTCCAAAACCAACTGTCCATCTCCTGACTGCAGTGTTGTGTGGCCTCATCATCTGGACTGGGACTGAACGGTTTCTGGCTTCCTCTGGCGGACATGTTCTGAAAAAGCAAGATCACAGCCCCTTGGACTGGTACACCACGGCTTTCAACTTCTCGTTGTCCTTCGAACTGAACATTTGGTACCGATATGCACAGTTCTTGGCGAAATCCCGAAATCAAATGAACTGCTATGCCTCTAGTAATCTACATATCATACCTAAATCTGTCACAAATGTCAGCTCCTTGTTTCCACATGTTCTCAGCTCTTCTCTTGCAGCTAAGTTCCTGAACCAAACATACTGGTCTATGATTTCAGGGCCTGGACTGAACGTGAGTATGTTAGATTTCACACACTTCCTGAGTACTTATGATACCAAAAACACTCCAATTTATATTCCAGTGCATCTAACCAGTGACATTCAATTTGACTGTTTTTTACAATAAAATAATCTTTTTAATTTTACATCTATCCCTATGGGTACTGTTGATCCAGGATATTGCTCTGAGGTTCGTATGCCCTGCTTGAGGAATGGTTTCAATAGTTACAATGACACTAATAAACCACCTGGGGTCATGTGTGCTGATTTCTTTCCTGTTCCAGATGTTATGGGTACATATCCACAAACTGATTTTGTTTTACTATTTGTCTTTACCTACAATTTCTTATATTAATAATTATCTGTTCAAATAAATGAAAAACAGCGGGGAATGTGAAGAATAATTTGACCTTTGTACATATTTTATGTATTCAACTTTTGTACATATTGAATATATATTCTTTTCAAGTATTTGACTCTTTATCCTGTAATATAATTATGCTTTTAATCATTGTCTAGCTTTTGCATACTTCTGACACAGACACACACACACCTTACATACTGATTCATTACTGATAATGTGACCTCCGTACGTAACCTCGTATGGAGGCTGTCTCGCGCCCTTTATCAAGTTTGAGGGACATCCTCCATACCAGCACAGTCTGGCTCGTTCCAAGATAGTGATATACCGAGGTCACTACATACACACACCTTCCTTGACACTCTCATAAAAGAGAGAAAACATAACATCTCTTCAGATCAACATCCAGCTTCTTGTTGAATGTTTGTATCTCCGGCCGTTACTTAAATCCCATCTTTTTGCCTTCAGCTGTGTCATCGTTCTTCATTTTTGAGTTATGTCAGGGGTTTTTGGTATGAACCGTGAAAGTTATACTGAGCTTTTAGAATTGCGAAGGGACAAAATCCTGACAATGTGTGTGTGTGTGTGTGTACATATATATATATATATATATATATATATATATATATATATATAGATATAGATATAGATATATAGATATATATACATCATTTTTGTCCAGGCTGGTTTCATTAGTTTTTTTCTTTAATGATTGTTTTGGACTACAATTCAAACACAAAGTCTGATTTTCATTAGTTGATTTTCAGTAAATTTTTATTTATCATTACTTTTGTCAATTTCAACTTATTTCAGTGACCATGTGGGTTTTTCTCTCTTTGATGGAAGGGTACCAACAATTTTGTCCACGTCTGTATAGTTTTGCAAAAGCTGGATGATGTTCAAGTCATTACTTGACACACTTGACCAAATAACAGAACAGTATCAAGCTAAGACAAAACCAGTGACTGTATGACCTGTCTGATAGAATGATCGGTCATGAAATATGCAAATCTTTGAATAGCAGACACAGTTCTCCCCATCTTTGTCTTGTGTTTGCAAACAATGCAATAGCATCAATGGAGTTAAGGTGGGAACAGTAGACATTTTTAAATAAATTGCCTGTCATAGATTGGGAAGAATTTTTGACAAGTTTGAAACAAGGTGGTACACAATCCTCACCTCCTTTGCGGTTTGTGCTCAAATACACAAACAAATAAGTGTTTAAGTGTCATGGGAAAGGCCATCCTTGAGTAGTGTTTAAACACAGTGGGAGAAAAGGTGTGAGGACAGCAAAGCCAACTGTGAGGGTTTGAGCTGCAGTAAAAAGTGAACTGAATGAGGGGAGAATTTTGCTGCTGATGATGCTGAGCTTCAGGGGAGGCATCAGCAAGAGCTGACATGTGGAAAGATTGCGGTTTTGACTGTAATGGAAATGTACGCTAAACACGTCTGAAAACAGAGAGTGGATAGTTTACTTTAGAACTTTAGTTCTGTGGTGTAAAAGCATGAGATGTGTAAAAGTGCAGGTATGAAAATGTGGTCAAATGGTTAAACTACAGTCACTGCTGTAGAGAAAGGCAAACACAATGTCGTCATTACAAATCAGTCATTAAAAAGGGAGGTATTGCAAATGATTTTATGATGCAAAGATGTCGTCAATCTGAAAATTGATTCCTAATTATAAAGATTAATCTCATTATTCATAAATATTATCATCCAAAGGCTATAATAATGGTGGACCAGAACACTTAAGGCTAAAGGGCTAAAGCTAAGAAGTTCTCTCTTCTTGAATGTGGTCGAATCGTCGAGCTGCATAAGCAAGGCCTCTCGCAGCATGCCAATGCTGTTGAGGTTGGACGCAGTAAGACAGTCATTCTAAACTTTTTGATAGATTCTGAGCATTATGGAACAAAAAAGTCAAGTGGTCGACCCAAAAAAATTACACCTGCGCTGAGCCAGAGGATCCGATTGGCTGTCTGTCAAGACACAGGGCGGTCCTCGACCCAAATTAAGGCCCTTACTGGTGCTGACTGCAGCGCAATAACCATCAGACGGCATCTGTGGGAAAAGGGTTTCAAAAACAAAAAACAAATTTAAAGACCTCGTCTCCTTCAACGCCATAAAACTGCCCATTTAGACTTTGCCAGGGAGCATCAAACATGGAACATTGAAAGGTGGAAAAAAGTTTTATTATCTGATGAGAAAAAATGTAACCTTGACGGTCCAGATGGCTTCAACGTTACTGGCATGTCAAGGAGATCCCACCTGAGATGTTTTCTACCCAGCACAGTGGAGGGGGGTCTGTCAGGATTTTGTCCCTTCGCAATTCTAAAAGCTCGGTATAACTTTCACGGTTCGTACCAAAAACCCCTGACATAACTCAAAAATGAAGAATGATGAGACAGCTGAAGGCAAAAGGATGGGATTTAATTAGCAGCGCTGGAGATACAACATTTCAACAGGAAGCTGGATGTTGCACTGAAGAGATGTTATGTTTTCTCTCTTTTATGAGAGTGTCAAGGAAGGTGTGTGTATATAGTGACCTCAGTACATCACCATCTTGGAACGAGCCAGACTGAGCTGGTATGGAGGATGTCCCTCAAACTTGATAAAGGGCGCGAGACAGCCTCCATACGAGGTTACGTACGGAGGTCACATTATCAGTAGTGAATCAGTATGTAAGGTGTGTGTGTGTGTCTGTGTCAGAAGTATGCAAAAGCTAGACAATGATTATATTACAGGATAAAGAGTCAAATACATGAAAAGATTATATACAATATGTACAAAAGTTGAATACATAAAATATGTACAAAGGTCAAATTATTCTTCACAGGGCCCATCATGATCTGGGCTGCTTTTTCATTCAGTGAACACTGGAGCTTCAGGTGGTGCAAGGTCGTCAAACAGCGGCTGGTTACGTGCAGATGTTGCAGCGGGCATCCCTCATGACTGAGGGCCCTCATCTGTGTGATAACAGCTGGGTTTTTCAACAGGACAATGCTGCAGTTCACAATGCTCGCTTGACCAAGGACTTCAGGGAGAATAACATCACTCTTTTGGACCATCCCGCATGTTCCCCTGATTTAAATCCCACAAACATTTGGGGATGGATGGCAAGGGAAGTGTAGTTTCTCGAAGGTTGGTGTGTAGATGCAGATGATGAAGAAGCTTTGCCGACACAGACTTGTTTGCATAAAAGAGATGTTTTATTACAAAACCAAGTAAGTGTCTGAATCAGGCACTCCGGACAGCCTGAGAGACTCAAAGTCAAATTGAGACCTCCCGGACAGTTTAAGAGTACATGTACATATGCCAGAATTATTTGTTTGGACTATGCACAGACATGCATGCAACATGGACCCTCAGAGCATTTTAAATGTATAACATGTAAACTGCAAGGCACACCCCATGATAGCCTACAGTGAAGAACCTTTACCTTTGACACAGGGTTTAGCAATCTATGTAGTCGTGTTAAACATTCAGCTATTTACCCAATAACAGTGGTTGACCAACGAAGCAGCAAGGACATGAAGGTTGGTTGTTTGTGAAGCGCCTATGGGGAGCACCTGAACACCTTATCAGATCATCTGCACTCAGAGTGGGAACAGGTCACCTTCAGTCCTCTCATGAATACACCACCCTCAAAACCACCTATTTTATTTTAAATCATTCACATCAGATACTACAGAAGTTTATAAAAATGGCCATCAGTTCCGGACAGTTGATGCCCTTCAAGAAGCCATCTTCACCAATGGAGCAATGTTCCCAAAAGTTTCCTGGAAACACTTGCATCAAGCATACCTAAATGAATTTTTGAAGTGATTAACAAGAATGGTGGAGCTGCTCATTGCTGAGTCCTACTGAGAAACATTTTTGTTCTGGTTAGGAGAGTTTTTTTGTAATTTTTTGTGCGATGGTCTCAAACTTTTGATCAGCTGATAAACAGCCTATTTCAGTTTACGTGCTGTTTTCAATAAATTACTTTTTCAAAGTGCTTTTTTTCACACTCCCCCATCTTTCTTTTGCATATTGTAGCTCTATTGAAAACCTCTTTAAGGTCCAAATGTACAAAATGCATATTATAGCAATTTTTCAACTGGTCTTAAGATTTTGATCAGGTCTGTATCATTTAAACATGTCAAATTATCTTGTAAGTATTTACATGTTCAAGTTAATATTTCAATATTAAATAAACACTTGCAACTCACTGTTTAACTTAAAAATTATGTTTCTGTTATTCAAAAAATCATTCAAAAATAAGCTGAAATTAATACAGTTATCAACTTTTGTAAAACAAGAAGTGTTTTTTATTAATTTGGTGAGCTTATAAACTGAAGAAACACTAAACGTATCATTTCTTTATTCGCTAATTCTGGTATCATCACACATCACTGATGATGCATCCCAGCGCATCCACAGGATGTATTCAAGAAGCTATGTGTCTGGCTCAGCCAGTGACGCCCAGAAAAGACTGGGCTGACAACCAAGAACAGTTTGGTGACGACTGGAGAGACAGTTGGTAGCTCGGAAAGACGGCACGGGTCAGGGTGGGCTAGCACCTCATTCTGAGTCTTCTGTGAAGAAGACACCCAATTAAGCTACAGGCAGACCTCAAAGAAGACACCCCCAGGGGAACCCGAGAGGGGGGGAGGATGAGTTCCCCAACCGGACGGACCTAACGGCAACGAACCATGCTAACGAACAACCGACTATGATGTACACCGTTACATGCACCTGCGGCAAGCTTTGTAAGAACGAGCATGGCCTAAAAATCCATATGGCCAAGATGAAGTGCAGAGAGAAGGAGCAGGAAGAGCAGCGCACAGGCACCAGCCCTGATGAGACGCAGGAGGAGCCCGGCCAGGAATTACCCCACAGCGCCCAGAACCTCCAAGCCTCCCAGCCCCCCAAAATCTGTGCATCATCACTGAAACAGAAGATTAGATGGCCCCCAGCGAGCAAAGTGGTCGAGTGGCGACAGTTTGATGAAGATGTCTGCAACATCTTGCAGACAACAACCAAAGGCGACGCTGACGGACGGCTGAACAACATGACATCAATCATCACCAGCTATGCAGCAGAGCGATTTGGCTACAGAGAAAAAGGGAAACCTCAAGCCCCCTACAGCAAGAACCGTAGAGCTGCCCAGATACATCAGCTGCGGTCTGAACTTCGAGCACTAAAACGCCAACACATGAGTGCAAGTGAGGATCAGAAAGAACCTCTCGCAGAACTAAGGAACATCCTGCGGAAGAAGCTCATGACTCTACGTAGAGCTGAAGGGCACAGGAGAAGGAGAAAGGAGAGAGCCAGGAAACGGTCAGCTTTTCTTTCTAACCCCTTTGGCTTTGTCAAAAAGCTACTGGGGGATAAGCGAAGTGGCCAACTCTTATGTTCTCCAGAAGAGGTTGACCAGTTTCTCAAGGACACCCTAAGTGACCCACTGAGAGACCAGCCACTGGGCCCCCAGAAGGCTCTTATAGAACCATCACCCCCTAAGGTCGACTTCGACCTCAGAGAGCCCAGTCTAAAGGAGGTCCAGGAGGTGGTCAAAGGAGCAAGGGCTGCCTCAGCTCCAGGACCCAGTGGAGTGCCATACATCGTCTACAAGAGATGTCCAGGCCTCCTCCAGCGACTGTGGAAGATCCTGAGAGTGATCTGGCGAAGAGGGCGAGTCGCCAATCAGTGGAGATGTGCTGAGGGAGTCTGGATCCCCAAAGAGGAAAACTCAAAGAACATTGAGCAGTTTCGATCCATCTCACTGCTCAGTGTCGAGGGCAAAGTGTTTTTCAGCATCTTGTCTCGGCGGCTGACAGAGTTCATCCTCCAAAATGATTACATGGACACATCAGTACAGAAAGGCGGCATCCCTGGAGTGCCTGGCTGCATGGAGCATACAGGCGTGATCACCCAGCTCATCCGTGAAGCGCGAGAGTCAAGAGGCAATCTGGCTGTCCTGTGGTTGGACCTGACCAACGCCTTTGGGTCCATACCGCATGGCTTAGTCGAGATTACACTGCAGAAACACCATGTGCCCAGTAACATCTGCAACCTTATCCTGGACTATTACAACGACTTCAGGCTGAGAGTCACATCAGGGTCTGAATCGTCCAGCTGGCACCGGCTAGAGAAGGGAATCATAACAGGCTGCACCATCTCTGTTACTCTTTTCGCCCTAGCCATGAATATGGTTGTCAAATCGGCAGAGGTGGAATGCAGAGGCCCAAAGACAAAGTCCGGCTCGAGACAACCCCCAATTAGGGCCTTCATGGATGATCTCACCATCACAACCGCTTCAGTGCCTGGAACCAGATGGATTCTCCAAGGTCTAGAAAAGCTCTTCACGTGGGCCAGGATGAGCTTCAAGCCCAGCAAGTCTAGATCCTTGGTGCTGAAAAATGGCCGGGTTCTTGACCGGTTCCGCTACACCCTAGCAGGAGCCACCATTCCATCCGTCTCTGAGCAGCCAGTGAAGAGCCTGGGGAAAGTGTTTGACTCCAGCCTTAAAGACTCCAATTCCATCAAGAAGTCCATCAAAGACCTGGAAGAGTGGCTCAGGAAGGCAGACAATTCCGGACTGCCTGGGAGATTCAGAGCCTGGATCTACCAACATGCCATCCTTCCAAGGATCCTGTGGCCGCTGCTTATCTATGAGGTCCCAATGACAACGGTTGAGGCGTTAGAGAGGAGGATAAGCAGCCATCTTCGCAGGTGGCTGGGTCTTCCCCGGAGCCTCAGCAGCGCCGCACTGTATGGAAGGAGCAACACCCTACAACTCCCACTCAGAGGCCTGAAAGAGGAATTCATGGTGTCACGGATGAGGGAGGCACTCCTATACAGGGACTCGAGGGATCCGAAAGTGGCGGCTGCAGGAATCGAAGTCAGGACCGGCAGGAAGTGGAAAGCGGGCGAGGCACTGGAAGAGGCTGAGTCTCGGCTGAGGCAGAGGGAGCTCGTGGGGAATGTGGCCAGAGGCCGAGCGGGTCTGGGTTACTTCCCCAGTGGTCAGATCCACAAAGCCAAGGGCAAAGAGAGGCGCCATCTTCTCCAGGAGGAGGTTCGAGCAGGCGTGGAAGAAGAGAGAGCAAGCAGGATGGTAGGGCTGAAGCAGCAAGGATCATGGACAAAGTGGGAATCGGCAGAGCAGCGAAGGGTCACCTGGGATAACATCCTGCGAGCAGACTACTACAGAGTCCGTTTTCTCATCCAAGCTGTGTATGACGGCCTACCAAGCCCAGCTAATCTCCACGTCTGGGGCAAAATCGAGACTCCTACCTGTGCACTGTGCTCTGGAAGAGGATCCCTCGAGCACATCCTCAGCTGCTGCCCGAAGGCACTCGCAGATGGCCGCTATCGCTGGCGGCATGACCAGGTGCTCAAAGCGGTTGCAGAGGAACTAGCCATGGCCATAACCACCAGCAGACAACGCCGCCCAAAGCCCATCACCTTCATCAAGGCTGGAGAGAGGCCCCGCCCACAGCCTGGATCAGCGCCTGGCCTCCTTGCCGCAGCAACTGACTGGGAGCTTAGGGTGGACCTAGTTGAACAGCTAGGTTTCCCAGAGCACATTGCCCCAACCACACTGCGTCCAGACATGGTCATCTTTTCCAACTCCATCAAAAAGGTGATCATGGCAGAGCTCACTGTACCCTGGGAGGAACGCATGGATGAAGCCCAAGAGCGGAAACGTGCAAAGTACCAGGAGCTGACAGAGCAGTGCAGGAGCAACGGCTGGACAACCCTCTGTGAACCATTCGAAGTGGGTTGTCGGGGATTCGCAGGCCGGTCACTGTGCAGGCTCTTAGCCAAGCTTGGGATTGTGGGCCTGGCTAAGAAGAGGGCCATCAAATCAGCTGTAGATGCTGCAGAGAGAGCCACTAGGTGGCTCTGGCTAAAGAGGGAAGCCCCGTGGTCAACTGCTGCTGGGATGCAGGCCGGGATTTGATCACCCCGGTCGGGTCGCCTGGGCGAGGGTGTATGATGTTCGAAAAGACCCGAAACACCTGTTGACCCCAGGAAACATCACTGATGATGCATCCCAGTGCATCCACAGGATGTATTCAAGAAGAAGTAGCTTTAACAGATTGTGCAACATCTGTATTAGACCACCTGTCATAAAAATTAGAAAACATAAAGATATGTAACCCTTTCAAAAACTTGATATTAACTGAAATGTAGCAATTATTTTCTGGATATTACTGGATATTAACTAAATTAATTAATATTCATTTAATAACCAGGTTTGCTCTCGTTAATTAAAAGGGGCACCATCCTTTTTATACAAAAAAGGCAAAATTAACTTAATTAGCTGATTTACTAATTCATTTCATTTAAATTAGATAAATCAATTAAGTCAAACTTATCAGTTTAATCAATTAAGTCAAACTTATCAGTTTAATCAATCTCAAATCTAAAGACAGAACTCTCATGCAGTGATGTCAATCTTCCAAATAGAATACCAACAGACAGAACTTTAAATATGAGGGTGATTTATTAAAATGAATATATAAGACAAAATAAAATAAAATAAACACTGAAGAAGGAACAAATGTCAGAGTTATACTAAATCAATGATGCTGTCAATCAGGAAAGAAGATATGAACCCTTAAAGAACATTTAAGCGTATGGAGTGGTTATAGTGGATTAACTTTCGAATTAACCTACTTGTGAAAGGTCAAATCATGGGGAAATTATTAGAGAATTGAACCAAGACACACTCAAGCCCATCTGAGATGGCTGGAGAACCACGCCTTACTTCGTGAAGCTTTTATGATCGGATCTCAGACTGGTCCGGAGCTACTGGAGATTCTGAAGGACTTTTCTGGTTCTGAAGTCCACACACTCTACCCAGCGCGATGGATCCAGTGGAGGATGTTCCGATGTGAGCTGATCTGTCCCAGATTCCCTGGGAGAGAAGTCTCAGATTGGACTGGTTCTGCTCAAGGTGAAGCTGGAGCTTGGACGTTGGTGTCTCGATTGTATAAAAAGTTGATTTGTAATTAATTCCAAAAATCAAGAATTCATTGGCCATATGAATACCATTCTGAAATTAACAAGAAAAAGTCAATTTACTATGAAGTAAATCTTTGAAGCCTTACTGGCTTATAAAGAAAGAATCGGCGGGCATGTCACAAAAACTTAGACAAAAACTAAAGAAAAATATGTGAGCCAAAAATCAAAAGTGGTGACAAAGACGAGGAGGAAGAAGGAGACGGACAAGAGAAGAGAAGAGCAGAGAGGAGCAGAGAGGAGCAAGACCGCATGTCTCTCTGTTTTAACTACTCGCAGGGGGAGGGCTTTTGGATGAGTTAACAACGCTTTATCAACTAATACTTGGCCAATATTAAGTTGTATTTTGATTAAACATCCAATATAAGCACTCCAACTGGATAGGAAATCTCATGGTGATCAATTTGATACCAAATACTATATATCTAAAGTATAAGAAAGAATTAAACAATTCAAATCCTATTAAACAGTCAATTAAACACAATAGAGGTGGTTAACTTAAGATATATCAGTCAACATGCCCTTAAGATGGTTTGCAACCAAAACTTAAGGTGTAGAAATCCTATTATAAGCATTCTTCAATGAAACAGAGTGATAACCTAACTTTCTCCTAACTTGGGGATCTTTAGGGCTAAAAACACACAAGTCACATCATTAGAAAGCATTTTTCATGACAGGACAAAATATTACGTTATTACACATGTCCATTATTTCATTTAAACAGTTTGAAAGTTTTGTGGTTTTCTGTGCTAGACAGAGACCACATCTGGAGTGGATGAGGGGTCCAAGATGTCCAGGGAGGTCCAAGGTCAACTTAGGAGCCACCGAAGAATAATTTACGACTTGGGAACGGACTCTTTTCGAACATGCTATTTGGTCTCAGCCAATCGCTGTTTAGGAAGAAGAGTATACATCCACACCGATGTCTGTTTGGGGTAGTTTGGAGGGGGCGAAACAGATTTAATGGCCACACATGTTTTAGGTGATTTACAGTCATGAGGCACAGAGTCAGAGAGGAATGTTCTTGGTCCTTTTAGAGTTTCCTTAAAGTTGATCAGTATGATATCGCTACAGAAAGTTTCTTTGTTGTTGGACATACATTTTAAACAAGAATGAGGAATTTACAACTGAATTCACCTTTTTATACCAAATTTGAAATGGATCACTAGGCTCCTCTGAAATGTCAAAATAACAAGCAGGACAATGAGCCACTTATTTTTTTATGTTTGAGGAATGCAAGTAAATAATATTTTGAAGTCTTTATCGTAAAATAAGAATGTGCTTCACATTTAAAAAAAAAACATAAACAGTTAATTTAAAAATGTATGGATAACAGTAATATTTATATTTTAGATGAATAAATATCTAACAACCCATCAGATTATTTTCAGATAGTATGAACTGTATTGATAGTGATGCATGCTTTACACAGATATTTGGCATATATTACATTCATACATAAGGTATTGCTTTTAGAAATACTTGCTTACCACAATTCAAAAGCTGACCCAGAGTAAACCCATGTCCCAGGTTTATCAGTCTTAAATCAAAAAAATTAACAGGAAAATGGTACACATGCTTGTAATGTATTTTGGCCAGGTCATGTGAAAAAAAGGATATATAAATATACAAATATGATAAACCAAACTTTTTTTGTTGCATTTTTTTGAGTGACAAAGATATCATACTTCATTCTCGTAAGATTACAAGCCAGTCACTGCCAGAGTGAGGGTTGTGTTTTCTCTGCACTGTTACTTTGATATCTACCTGAAAAGTTACGTATCATTGTGAAAAGTGATTAAAATCTTTTCGAAGTTAAATTGAGGATTTTGGAAAAATACAAGAAAAGGATTATTACTATACCAATTGAAAATCTAAGAGATTTTTTACATGTGACTTACACTGGCACTTAGGCCCTGTCCACATGAAGTCAACAACAAAAATGTTTGAAACCCTTTTCCTTTAAACATGGAATCGTTGAATGTGGTATGTATGCAAAAATTTATGTTATTCAGCAACAAAAATAGTGACTGTGATGCTAATGTAAATATAAATGGCACCAAGATACAAAGGGTTAATGAATTCAAATTTCTGGGAGTAACTATTGATGATAAGCTAAACTGGAAACCTCACATATCTTATACGCAAAAAAAAAAAAATAGCTAGGAGTGTGTCAATACTGTGGAAAGCACAAATACTGCTGAATCAGAAATCACTTCTCACAGTTTACTGGGCTCTGGTGGCACCGCACATACAATACTGCAGTGAGATATGGGGAAATACTTACAAAACGAACACTAAAAGTATATTAACACTACAGAAAAAAGCAGTAAGAATTATTCACCATGCAAGCTATAGAGCACACACAAATCAGCTGTTTATTGCAGCAAAGATCCTGAAACTATATGACCTAATAAAATATAGGACTGTGCAGGTATTGTACAAGGCTGCACACGGTCAGCTACCATGGAACCTACAAACAAGGTTCATAAAAAGAGAGACGAGACAGAACTTGAGAGGGGAAATTTTTAAAAAGAGAAAAGTAAGAACTACACTGAAAGCCATGACTATCACACTTAATGGGGTCAATCAATGGAACAGCTTACAAGGAGAAACCAGGTGCAGCGGTACCATGAACATATTTAAGAAAAAAATTGTCAAAATGACCTTTGACGGATATGAAGATGATAATATCTAACTGTGTATCATCTAAAAATTGTCAAGACCTGAAGGATGCTGAAACGTAAACATGTGGTTATGTTTGGTCTGTGAGACAGCAGGAAAGACCAAATGTACCAAAACAATGATAGTGAATGAAGTGAGGGTGCAAGACAAGTGAGGTAGCAGTATATATCCCACTAACTGCAGAGGGACAGACAGTCTCAAAATGGATCCACTAAAGTCCTTTATCATTTAACTTTGTCAGTTTATTTACTCGAGGTTAGTTACAGCTGTTTTAACCGCTATTTATTTTTCTTTTTTTCATCAGCTTTGTGTTTTAGACAGGATGACTGTCTTCATCAGTTAATAAAACACACCTATTTGTAAAAATCTAAAATTTAACCAGACTTAAAGGTACAGTTCAGTATAGTTTTCAAATTGAGTCCTCTCCGCTTAAATCAGTCCGGCCTCACTCAGTTCAAATAAAAGACAGTAAGTGTTTAAGAGAGCGGCTTCAGATGCTGCCTAAATAGCTTTGTATAACTTTTATCAAAGTAGAATGATCATAAAATCTTTTTGTTTTGACATCTTGCAAAATACAAAAGCATGGAGGAAGATGAAATGCAGGAAATCAGATAGGAGTTCTCTATTTATAAATTTTGATTTTTATAACATTTTTCAAATGCATGAACCAAAATTACATGGTTGACTTTAATATTTGAAACCCTTCCATCACCATTTATCCTGGTGCAATATATTCTATACAATTTTTATACAATCAAAAATTTTCATTGACAAAGAAACAACTTCTGAGAACAATATCCTCCATTCCTAAATCCTGGTTCCATAAACAGGTAAAACAAATTATCAACCAAATATGACTGCAAGAATTTATAAACTTTGCCTGTCAGTCTGTGACATGTTTCAAAAATATAAATAATAAACAACAAGTCAAAATTGTAACAAAGCTTCTCAGCTGAAAAACAAACAAGCTCAACTTCCTAATTTCAAGTCTGCTTTATCATAACATTAATCTCTATAATCCAGCAAATTAAATATACTCATGTTAAACAGTTCATTAGATTTCCTTATTTTATGCTATTTATTTATCCTGCTAAATTGAAAATAAATATTTCATCTGGGGTGAGCACAGATAATTGAATACCCAAACCACTGAATTTGAGGAACCAGGTAATACTATATTAATAAACACACCTATTTGTTAAAAATACAACTTTATGAACTCAGTGCTTCTGTAATACTCTTTTCCCCATAAATGTTTTCAAATTGAGTCACTTTTTGTTTTTTTTCAGTGGCTACAAGCTTTATATGTTCAAATAAAAAGACAGTTCATTTTTCCAGTGTTTAAGAGAGGGAGGATATGATAAATATATATATATATATATATATATATATATATATATGGCATGTCAGATGAGAAAAGAATGATCCATTTTGTGAAAATGCATGTTATTATTTGAGACATCTTATAAAAAGGAAGAACTCAGGTTTTCCTGCAATCGTAACTGTGACTTCAGTGCTTCTTGACTCTGGATCTTCCCCTTTGAAAGCTTAAATGTTTTTTCTTTTTTTTAATATATATATATATATATATATATATATATATATATAAATATATATATATATATATATATATATATATATATATATATACTTTTTTCTTATATATATATATATATATATATATATACATTATTTTATATGGAATGAAAGTCTGACTATATATAATCAAGTATGAATATATGGAATGAAAGTCCTGAATATATGAAATGAAAGTCTGAATATATGGAATGAAAGTCTGAATATATGGAATGAAAGTCTGAATATAAATATTTTAATGAAACTGAATATATGGAATGAAAGTCTGAATATATACATGTCTGAATTGAATATAAGTTTTTCTAGTTCACAATGAAAGTCTGAATATATGGATATGAAAGTCTGAATATATGGAATGAAAGTCTGAATATATATAATGAAGTCTGAATATATGGAATGAAAGTCTGAATATATGGAATGAAAGTCTGAATATATGGAATGAAAGTCTGAATATACGGAATGAAAGTCCGAATATATTGAATGAAAGCCTGAATATATGGAATGAAAGTCGGAATATACGGAATGAAAGTCTGAATATATATATATAATGAAGTCTGAATATATGGAATGAAGGTCTGAATATATATATAATGAAGTCTGAATATATGGAATGAAAGTCTGAATATATATAATGAAGTCTGAATATATGGAATGAAAGTCTGAATATATGGAACGAAAGTCTGAATATATTGAATGAAATTCTGAAGATATGGAACGAAAGTCTGAATATATGGAATGAAAGTCTGAATATACTGTATATAATGAAGTCTGAATATATGGAATGAAAGTCTGAATATATATAATGAAGTCTGAATATATGGAATGAAAGTCTGAATATATGGAATGAAAGTCTGAATATATGGAATGAAAGTCCGAATATATTGAATGAAAGCCTGAATATATGGAATGAAAGTCGGAATATACGGAATGAAAGTCTGAATATATATATATAATGAAGTCTGAATATATGGAATGAAAGTCTGAATATATGGAATGAAAGTCTGAATATATATATAATGAAGTCTGAATATATGGAATGAAAGTCTGAATATATATAATGAAGTCTGAATATATGGAACGAAAGTCTGAATATATTGAATGAAATTCTGAATATATGGAACGAAAGTCTGAATATATGGAATGAAAGTCTGAATATACTGTATATAATGAAGTCTGAATATATGGAATGAGAGTCTGAATATATATAATGAAGTCTGAATATATGGAATGAGAGTCTGAATATATATAATGAAGTCTGAATATATGGAATGAAAGTCTGAAGATATGGAACGAAAGTCTGAAGATATGGAACGAAAGTCCGAATATATGGAATGAAAGTCTGAATATATATAATGAAGTCTGAATATATGGAATGAAAGTCTGAATATATGGAATGAAAGTCTGAATATATGGAATGAAAGTCCGAATATATGGAATGAAAGTCTGAATATATATATAATGAAGTCTGAATATATGGAATGAAAGTCTGAATATATATAATGAAGTCTGAATATATGGAATGAAAGTCTGAAGATATGGAACGAAAGTCTGAAGATATGGAACGAAAGTCCGAATATATGGAATGAAAGTCTGAATATATATAATGAAGTCTGAATATATGGAATGAAAGCCTGAATATATGGAATGAAAGTCTGAATATATTGAATGAAAGTCTGAATATATGGAACGAAAGTCCGAATATATGGAATGAAAGTCTGAATATATATTATGAGGTCTGAATATATGGAATGAAAGTCTGAATATATTAAATGAAAGTCTGAATATATTAAATGAAAGTCTGAATATATGGAATCAAATTCTGAAGATATAGAACGAAAGTCTGAAGATATGGAACGAAAGTCCGAATATATGGAATGAAAGTCTGAACATATATATATAATGAAGTCTGAATATATGGAATGAAAGTCTGAAGATATGGAACGAAAGTCTGAAGATATGGAATGAAAGTCCAAATATATGGAATGAAAGTCTGAATATATGGAGCGAAAGTCCGAATATATGGAACGAAAGTCTAAATTTATAAAATGAAGTCTGAATATAGAAAGTGAAACCTAAGAAGTAATTTTCCGCACAGTTAACAGAACCGCATCCGAATGAGTGAGGCAGCACGAAATGTAGTGACTGCAATATTAAGGAATTAAGAGGTTATTAACGTCCTGGTCAATGCCCCGGGTGCAGTGAACCCACAGTCGAAGTGTGGCTTGATCTGCTTCGACTACTTACACGGGGGGGTTCGCTGCACCAGGTCCACGGTGGAAAAGGGAACAAATTTCCTTTTCATTGAAGCGGTGTTCAACAAGACTGCTCATATTTGCACCTAGTATTTAGTCCAGAGCATTCATTGGCCAGTTTGTCAATAACCTCTTCATAACTTAATAGTGCTGCCTCGCTCATTTCTCTCTGCCATCTCTGCAACACTGAGCCACTTTACAAATGACGCGCGTAAAATGGACTTTAAGTTCCACTTTCTATATTGGAAACTCCATTCCATATATTCAGAGTTTCATTCCATATATTCAGACTTCCATTCAAGATATTCAGACTTCCATTCAATATATTCAGACTTTCATTCAATATATTCAGCCTTCCATTCAATATATTCAGCCTTCCATTCAATATATTCAGACTTTCATTCAATATTTTCAGACTTTCATTCCATATATTCAGACTTTCATTCAATATATTCAGAGTTTTATTCAATATATTCAGACTTTCATTCAATATATTCAGACTTTCATTTAATATATTCAGACTTTCATTCCATATATTCAGACTTTCATTCAATATATTCAGACTTTCATTCAATATATTCAGCCTTCCATTCAAAATATTTAGACTTTAATTCAATATATTCAGCCTTCCATTCAATATATTCAGACTTTCATTCAATATATTCAGCCTTCCATTCAAAATATTTAGACTTTAATTCAATATATTCAGCCTTCCATTCAAAATATTTAGACTTTAATTCAATATATTCAGCCTTCCATTCAATATATTCAGACTTTCATTCAATATATTCAGACTTTCATTCAATATATTCAGACTTTCATTCAATATATTCAGCCTTCCATTCAAAATATTTAGACTTTAATTCAATATATTCAGCCTTCCATTCAAAATATTTAGACTTTAATTCAATATATTCAGCCTTCCATTCAATATATTCAGACTTCCATTCAATATATTCAGCCTTCCATTCAAAATATTTAGACTTTAATTCAATATATTCAGACTTTCATTCAATATATTCAGACTTTCATTCAATATATTCAGACTTCCATTCAAAATATTTAGACTTTAATTCAATATATTCAGCCTTCCATTCAATATATTCAGACTTCCATTCAATATATTCAGCCTTCCATTCAAAATATTTAGACTTTAATTCAATATATTCAGCCTTCCATTCAATATATTCAGACTTCCATTCAATATATTCAGCCTTCCATTCAAAATATTTAGACTTTAATTCAATATATTTAGACTTTAATTCAATATATTCAGCCTTCCATTCAATATATTCAGACTTCCATTCAATATATTCAGCCTACCATTCAATATATTCAGACTTCCATTCAATATATTCAGACTTCCATTCAAAATATTTAGACTTTAATTCAATATATTCAGCCTTCCATTCAATATATTCAGACTTCCATTCAATATATTCAGACTTTCATTCAATATATGCAGACTTTCATTTAATATATTCAGACTTTCATTCCATATATTCAGACTTTCATTCAATATATTCAGACTTTCATTCAATATTTTCAGAGTTTCATTCAATATATTCAGCCTTCCATTCAATATATTCAGCCTTCCATTCAATATATTCAGACTTTCATTCAATATTTTCAGAGTTTCATTCAATATATACAGCCTTCCATTCAATATATTCAGCCTTCCATTCAATATATTCAGACTTTCATTCAATATTTTCAGAGTTTCATTCAATATATACAGCCTTCCATTCAATATATTCAGCCTTCCATTCAATATATTCAGACTTTCATTCAATATTTTCAGTTTCATTCAATATATTCAGACTTTCATTCAATATATTCAGACTTTCATTTAATATATTCAGACTTTCATTCCATATATTCAGACTTTCATTCAATATATTCAGAGTTTCATTCAATATATTCAGACTTTCATTCAATATATTCAGACTTTCATTTAATATATTCAGACTTTCATTCCATATATTCAGACTTTCATTCAATATATTCAGACTTTCATTCAATATATTCAGACTTTCATTCAATATTTTCAGAGTTTCATTCAATATATTCAGACTTTCATTCAATATATTCAGACTTTCATTTAATATATTCAGACTTTCATTCAATATATTCAGACTTTCATTCAATATATTCAGACTTTCATTCAATATATTCAGACTTTCATTCAATATATTCAGACTTTCATTCAATATATTCAGACTTTCATTCAATATATTCAGACTTCCATTCAATATATTCAGACTTTCATTCAATATATTCAGACTTTCATTCAATATATTCAGCCTTCCATTCAATATATTCAGACTTTCATTCAATATATTCAGACTTTCATTTAATATATTCAGACTTTCATTCCATATATTCAGACTTTAATTCAATATATTCAGACTTTCATTCAATATATTCAGACTTTCATTCAATATATTCAGCCTTCCATTCAAAATATTTAGACTTTAATTCAATATATTCAGCCTTCCATTCAATATATTCAGACTTTCATTTAATATATTCAGACTTTCATTCCATATATTCAGACTTTCATTCCATATATTCAGACTTTCATTTAAGATATTCAGACTTTCAATCCATATATTCAGACTTTCATTCAATATATTCAGACTTTCATTCAATATATTCAGACTTTAATTCAATATATTCAGACTTTCATTCCATATATTCAGACTTTCATTCAATATATTCAGAGTTTCATTCCATATATTCAGACTTCCATTCAATATATTCAGCCTTCCATTCAATATATTCAGACTTTCATTCAATATTTTCAGAGTTTCATTCAATATATTCAGCCTTCCATTCAATATATTCAGCCTTCCATTCAATATATTCAGACTTTCATTCAATATTTTCAGAGTTTCATTCAATATATTCAGACTTTCATTCAATATATTCAGACTTTCATTTAATATATTCAGACTTTCATTCCATATATTCAGACTTTCATTCAATATATTCAGAGTTTCATTCAATATATTCAGACTTTCATTCAATATATTCAGACTTTCATTTAATATATTCAGACTTTCATTCCATATATTCAGACTTTCATTCAATATATTCAGACTTTCATTCAATATATTCAGCCTTCCATTCAAAATATTTAGACTTTAATAGAATATATTCAGCCTTCCATTCAATATATTCAGCCTTCCATTCAATATATTCAGACTTTCATTCAATATATTCAGACTTTCATTTAATATATTCAGACTTTCATTCCATATATTCAGACTTTCATTCAATATATTCAGACTTTCATTCAATATATTCAGCCTTCCATTCAATATATTCAGACTTTCATTCAATATATTCAGACTTTCATTCAATATATTCAGACTTTCATTCAATATATTCAGATTTTCATTAAATATATTCAGAGTTTCATTCAATATATTCAGCCTTCCATTCAAAATATTTAGACTTTAATTCAATATATTCAGCCTTCCATTCAATATATTCAGACTTTCATTCAATATATTCAGACTTTCATTTAAGATATTCAGACTTTCAATTCATATATTCAGACTTTCATTCAATATATTCAGCCTTCCATTCAAAATATTTAGACTTTAATTCAATATATTCAGCCTTCCATTCAATATATTCAGACTTTCATTCAATATATTCAGACTTTCATTCAATATATTCAGACTTTCATTCAATATATTCAGCCTTCCATTCAAAATATTTAGACTTTAATTCAATATATTCAGCCTTCCATTCAATATATTCAGACTTTCATTTAATATATTCAGACTTTCATTCCATATATTCAGACTTTCATTCCATATATTCAGACTTTCATTTAAGATATTCAGACTTTCAATCCATATATTCAGACTTTCATTCAATATATTCAGACTTTCATTCAATATATTCAGACTTTCATTCAATATATTCAGACTTTCATTCCATATATTCAGACTTTCATTCAATATATTCAGAGTTTCATTCCATATATTCAGACTTCCATTCAATATATTCAGACTTTCATTCAATATATTCAGACTTCCATTCAATATATTCAGACTTTCATTCAATTGGTCAGCCTTCCATTCAATATATTCAGACTTTCATTCAATATATTCAGACTTTCATTTAATATATTCAGACTTTCATTCCATATATTCAGACTTTCATTCCATATATTCAGAGTTTCATTCAGTATATTCCGATTTCATTCAATATATTCAGACTTTCATTCAATATATTCAGACTTTCATTTAATATATTCAGACTTTCATTCCATATATTCAGACTTTCATTCCATATATTCAGACTTTCATTCCATATATTCAGAGTTTCATTCAATATATTCAGACTTTCATTTAATATATTCAGACTTTCATTCCATATATTCAAACTTTCATTCCATATATTCAGAGTTTCATTCAATATATTCCGACTTCATTCAATATATTCAGACTTTCATTCAATATATTCAGACTTTCATTTAAGATATTCAGACTTTCATTCCATATATTCAGACTTTCATTCAGCATATCCCGACTTCATTCAATATATTCAGACTTTCATTCAATATATTCAGACTTTCATTTAATATATTCAGACTTTCATTCCATATATTCAAACTTTCATTCCATATATTCAGACTTTCATTCCATATATTCAGACTTTCATTCAATATATTCAGACTTTCATTCAATATATTCAGCCTTCCATTCAAAATATTTAGACTTTAATTCAATATTTTCAGCCTTCCATTCAATATATTCAGACTTTCATTCAATATATTCAGACTTTCATTTAAGATATTCAGACTTTCATTCCATATATTCAGACTTTCATTCAATATATTAAGACTTTCATTCAATATATTCAGCCTTCCATTCAAAATATTTAGACTTAAATTCAATATATTCAGACTTTCATTCAATATATTCAGACTTTCATTCCATATATTCAGACTTTCATTCAATATATTCAGACTTTCATTCAATATATTCAGTCTTCCATTCAATATATTCAGACTTTCATTTAATATATTCAGAGTTTCATTCCATATATTCAGACTTCCATTCAATATATTCAGACTTTCATTCAATATATTCAGCCTTCCATTCAATATATTCAGACTTTCATTTAATATATTTAGACTTTCATTCAATATATTCAGACTTTCATTTAATATATTCAGACTTTCATTCAATATATTCAGAGTTTCATTCAATATATTCAGAGTTTCATTCAATATATTCAGACTTTCATTCAATATATTCAGACTTTCATTCAATATATTCAGACTTTCATTTAATATATTCAGAGTTTCATTCCATTTATTCAGACTTCATTTAATATATTCAGACTTTCATTCAATATATTCAGACTTTCATTTAATATATTCAGACTTTCATTCCATATATTCAGAGTTTCATTCAATATATTCAGAGTTTCATTTAAGATATTCAGACTTTCATTCCATATATACAAACTTTCATTCCATATATTCAGACTTCCATTCAATATATTCAGACTTCCATTCAATATATTCAGAGTTTCATTCAATATATTCAGCCTTCCATTCAATATATATTCAGCCTTCCATTCAATATATTCAGACTTTCATTCAATATTTTCAGACTTTCATTCCATATATTCAGGCTTCCATTCAATATATTCAGACTTTCATTCAATATTTTCAGACTTTCATTCAATATATTCAGCCTTTCATTCCATATATTCAGACTTTCATTCAATATATTCAGACTTTCATTCAATATATTCAGCCTTCCATTCAAAATATTTAGACTTTAATTCAATATATTCAGCCTTCCATTCAATATATTCAGACTTTCATTCAATATATTCAGACTTTCATTCCATATATTCAGACTTTCATTCAATATATTCAGACTTTCATTCAATATATTCAGCCTTCCATTCAAAATATTTAGACTTTAATTCAATATATTCAGCCTTCCATTCAATATATTCAGACTTTCATTCAATATATTCAGCCTTCCATTCAAAATATTTAGACTTTAATTCAATATATTCAGCTTTCCATTCAAAACATTTAGACTTTAATTCAATATATTCAGCCCTCCATTCAATATATTCAGACTTTCATTCAATATATTCAGACTTTCATTCAATATATTCAGACTTTCATTCAATATATTCAGCCTTCCATTCAAAATATTTAGACTTTAATTCAATATATTCAGCCTTCCATTCAATATATTCAGACTTCCATTCAATATATTCAGCCTTCCATTCAAAATATTTAGACTTTAATTCAATATATTCAGCCTTCCATTCAATATATTCAGACTTTCATTCAATATATTCAGACTTTCATTTAATATATTCAGACTTTCATTCCATATATTCAGACTTTCATTCAATATATTCAGACTTTCATTCAATATTTTCAGAGTTTCATTCAATATATTCAGCCTTCCATTCAATATATTCAGCCTTCCATTCAATATATTCAGACTTTCATTCAATATTTTCAGAGTTTCATTCAATATATACAGCCTTCCATTCAATATATTCAGCCTTCCATTCAATATATTCAGACTTTCATTCAATATTTTCAGAGTTTCATTCAATATATTCAGCCTTCCATTCAATATATTCAGCCTTCCATTCAATATATTCAGACTTTCATTTAATATATTCAGACTTTCATTCCATATATTCAGACTTTCATTCCATATATTCAGACTTTCATTCAATATATTCAGACTTTCATTCAATATATTCACTTTCATTTAATATATTCAGACTTTCATTCCATATATTCAGACTTTCATTCAATATATTCAGACTTTCATTCAATATATTCAGACTTTCATTCAATATATTCAGACTTTCATTCAATATATTCAGCCTTCCATTCAAAACATTTAGACTTTAATTCAATATATTCAGCCTTCCATTCAATATATTCAGACTTTCATTTAATATATTCAGACTTTCATTCCATATATTCAGACTTTAATTCAATATATTCAGACTTTCATTCAATATTTTCAGAGTTTCATTCAATATATTCAGCCTTCCATTCCATATATTCAGACTTCCATTCAATATATTCAGACTTTCATTCAATATTTTCAGAGTTTCATTCAATATATTCAGCCTTCCATTCAATATATTCAGCCTTCCATTCAATATATTCAGCCTTCCATTCAATATATTCAGACTTTCATTCAATATTTTCAGAGTTTCATTCAATATATTCAGCCTTCCATTCAATATATTCTGCCTTCCATTCAATATATTCAGACTTTCATTCAATATATTCAGACTTTCATTTAAGATATTCAGACTTTCAATCCATATATTCAGACTTTCATTCAATATATTCAGACTTTCATTCAATATATTCAGCCTTCCATTCAAAATATTTAGACTTTAATTCAATATATTCAGACTTTCATTCAATATATTCAGACTTTCATTCAATATATTCAGACTTTCATTCCATATTTTCAGACTTTCATTCAATATATTCAGAGTTTCATTCCATATATTCAGACTTCCATTCAATATATTCAGACTTCCATTCAATATATTCAGACTTTCATTCAATATATTCAGAGTTTCATTACATTTATTCAGACTTCCATTCAATATATTCAGACTTTCATTCAATTGGTCAGCCTTCCATTCAATATATTCAGACTTTCATTCAATATATTCAGACTTTCATTCAATATTTTCAGACTTTCATTCCATATATTCAGACTTTCATTCCATATATTCAGAGTTTCATTCAGTATATTCCGACTTCATTCAATATATTCAGACTTTCATTCAATATATTCAGACTTTCATTTAATATATTCAGACTTTCATTCCATATATTCAGACTTTCATTCCATATATTCAGACTTTCATTCCATATATTCAGAGTTTCATTCAATATATTCAGACTTTCATTTAATATATTCAGACTTTCATTCCATATATTCAAACTTTCATTCCATATATTCAGAGTTTCATTCAATATATTCCGACTTCATTCAATATATTCAGACTTTCATTCAATATATTCAGACTTTCATTTAAGATATTCAGACTTTCATTCCATATATTCAGACTTTCATTCCATATATTCAGAGTTTCATTCAGTATATCCCGACTTCATTCAATATATTCAGACTTTCATTCAATATATTCAGACTTTCATTTAATATATTCAGACTTTCATTCCATATATTCAAACTTTCATTCCATATATTCAGAGTTTTATTCAATATATTAAGACTTTCATTCAATATATTCAGAGTTTCATTTAATATATTCAGACTTTCATTCAATATATTCAGACTTTCATTTAATATATTCAGACTTTCATTCCATATATTCAAACTTTGATTCCATATATTCAGAGTTTCATTCAATATATTCCGACTTCATTCAATATATTCAGACTTTCATTCAATATATTCAGACTTTCATTTAATATATTCAGACTTTCATTCCATATATTCAGACTTTCATTCCATATATTCAGACTTTCATTCCATATATTCAGAGTGTCATTCAATATATTCAGACTTTCATTTAATATATGCAGACTTTCATTCCATATATTCAAACTTTCATTCCATATATTCAGACTTCCATTCAATATATTCAGACTTCCATTCAATATATTCAGACTTTCATTCAATATATTCAGCCTTCCATTCAATATATTCAGCCTTCCATTCAATATATTCAGACTTTCATTCAATATTTTCAGACTTTCATTCCATATATTCAGACTTTCATTCAATATATTCAGACTTTCATTCAATATATTCAGACTTTCATTCAATATATTCAGACTTTCATTTAATATATTCAGACTTTCATTCCATATATTCAGCCTTCCATTCAAAATATTTAGACTTTAATTCAGTATATTCAGCCTTCCATTCAATATATTCAGACTTTCATTCAATATATTCAGCCTTCCATTCAAAATATTTAGACTTTAATTCAATATATTCAGCCTTCCATTCAATATGTTCAGACTTCCATTCAATATATTCAGCCTTCCATTCAAAATATTTAGACTTTAATTCAATATATTCAGCCTTCCATTCAATATATTCAGACTTTCATTCAATATATTCAGACTTTCATTTAATATATTCAGACTTTCATTCCATATATTCAGACTTTCATTCAATATATTCAGACTTTCATTCAATATTTTCAGAGTTTCATTCAATATATTCAGCCTTCCATTCAATATATTCAGCCTTCCATTCAATATATTCAGACTTTCATTCAATATTTTCAGAGTTTCATTCAATATATACAGCCTTCGATTCAATATATTCAGCCTTCCATTCAATATATTCAGCCTTCCATTCAATATATTCAGACTTTCATTCAATATTTTCAGAGTTTCATTCAATATATTCAGCCTTCCATTCAATATATTCAGCCTTCCATTCAATATATTCAGACTTTCATTTAATATATTCAGACTTTCATTCCATATATTCAGACTTTCATTCAATATATTCAGAGTTTCATTCAATATATTCAGACTTTCATTCCATATATTCAGACTTTCATTCAATATATTCAGAGTT
Organism: Scarus forsteni; assembly: GCA_036419115.1. Classification (NCBI taxonomy): domain Eukaryota; kingdom Metazoa; phylum Chordata; class Actinopteri; order Labriformes; family Labridae; genus Scarus; species Scarus forsteni. The sequence goes on along the minus strand of JAZDUH010000238.1, from coordinate 1,415,467 downwards.
TCATTCAATATATTCAGACTTTCATTCAATATATTCAGACTTTCATTTAATATATTCAGACTTTCATTCCATATATTCAGACTTTCATTCAATATATTCAGACTTTCATTCAATATATTCAGACTTTCATTCAATATATTCAGACTTTCATTCAATATATTCAGACTTTCATTCAATATATTCAGACTTTCATTCAATATATTCAGACTTTCATTTAATATATTCAGACTTTCATTCCATATATTCAGACTTTCATTCAATATATTCAGACTTTCATTCAATATATTCAGACTTTCATTCAATATTTTCAGACTTTCATTCAATATATTCAGACTTTCATTCAATATATTCAGCCTTCCATTCAAAATATTTAGACTTTAATTCAATATATTCAGCCTTCCATTCAATATATTCAGACTTTCATTCAATATATTCAGACTTTCATTTAAGATATTCAGACTTGCAATCCATATATTCAGACTTTCATTCAATATATTCAGACTTTCATTCAATATATTCAGCCTTCCATTCAAAATATTTAGACTTTAATTCAATATATTCAGACTTTCATTCAATATATTCAGACTTTCATTCAATATATTCAGACTTTCATTCCATATATTCAGACTTTCATTCAATATATTCAGAGTTTCATTCCATATATTCAGACTTCCATTCAATATATTCAGACTTCCATTCAATATATTCAGCCTTCCATTCAATATATTCAGACTTTCATTTAATATATTCAGAGTTTCATTCCATTTATTCAGACTTCCATTCAATATATTCAGACTTTCATTCAATTGGTCAGCCTTCCATTCAATATATTCAGACTTTCATTCCATATATTCAGACTTTCATTCCATATATTCAGAGTTTCATTCAGTATATTCCGACTTCATTCAATATATTCAGACTTTCATTCAATATATTCAGACTTTCATTTAATATATTCAGACTTTCATTCCATATATTCAGACTTTCATTCCATATATTCAGAGTTTCATTCAATATATTCAGACTTTCATTTAATATATTCAGACTTTCATTCCATATATTCAAACTTTCATTCCATATATTCAGAGTTTCATTCAATATATTCCGACTTCATTCAATATATTCAGACTTTCATTCAATATATTCAGACTTTCATTTAAGATATTCAGACTTTCATTCCATATGTTCAAACTTTCATTCCATATATTCAGAGTTTTATTCAATATATTCCGACTTCATTCCATATATTCAGACTTTCATTCCATATATTCAGACTTTCATTCCATATATTCAGAGTTTCATTCAATATATTCCGACTTCATTCAATATATTCAGACTTTCATTCAATATATTCAGCCTTCCATTTAATATATTCAGGCTTTCGTTCCATATATTCAGACTTTCATTCCATATATTCAGACTTTCATTCCATATATTCAGACTTTCATTCAATATATTCAGACTTTCATTCAATATATTCAGCCTTCCATTCAAAATATTTAGACTTTAATTCAATATATATTTAGCCTTCCATTCAATATATTCAGACTTTCATTCAATATATTCAGACTTTCATTTAAGATATTCAGACTTTCATTCCATATATTCAGACTTTCATTCAATATATTCAGCCTTCCATTCAAAATATTTAGACTTAAATTCAATATATTCAGACTTTCATTCAATATATTCAGACTTTCATTCCATATATTCAGACTTTCATTCAATATATTCAGAGTTTCATTCCATATATTCAGACTTCCATTCAATATATTCAGACTTCCATTCAATATATTCAGACTTTCATTCAATATCTTCAGTCTTCCATTCAATATATTCAGACTTCCATTCAATATATTCAGACTTTCATTCAATATATTCAGCCTTCCATTCAATATATTCAGACTTTCATTTAATATATTTAGACTTTCATTCAATATATTCAGAGTTTCATTCAATATATTCAGAGTTTCATTCAATATATTCAGACTTCCATTCAATATATTCAGAGTTTCATTCAATATATTCAGACTTTCATTCAATATATTCAGACTTTCATTTAATATATTCAGAGTTTCATTCCATTTATTCAGACTTCATTTAATATATTCAGACTTTCATTCAATATATTCAGACTTTCATTTAATATATTCAGACTTTCATTCCATATATTCAAACTTTCATTCCATATATTCAGAGTTTCATTCAATATATTCCGACTTCATTCAATATATTCAGACTTTCATTCAATATATTCAGACTTTCATTTAATATATTCAGACTTTCATTCCATATATTCAGACTTTCATTCCATATATTCAGACTTTCATTCCATATATTCAGAGTTTCATTCAATATATTCAGACTTTCATTTAATATATTCAGACTTTCATTCCATATATTCAAACTTTCATTCCATATATTCAGAGTTTCATTCAATATATTCCGACTTCATTCAATATATTCAGACTTTCATTCAATATATTCAGACTTTCATTTAATATATTCAGACTTTCATTCCATATATTCAGACTTTCATTCCATATATTCAGAGTTTCATTCAATATATTCCGACTTCATTCAATATATTCAGACTTTCATTCAATATATTCAGACTTTCATTTAATATATTCAGACTTTCATTTAATATATTCAGACTTTCATTCCATATATTCAGACTTTCATTCAATATATTAAGACTTTCATTTAATATATTCAGACTTTCATTCCATATATTCAAACTTTCATTCCATATATTCAGAGTTTCATTCAATATATTCCGACTTCATTCAATATATTCAGACTTTCATTCAATATATTCAGACTTTCATTTAATATATTCAGGCTTTCGTTCCATATATTCAGAGTTTCATTCAATATATTCCGACTTCATTTAATATATTCAGACTTTCATTCAATATATTCAGACTTTCATTTAATATATTCAGGCTTTCGTTCCATATATTCAAACTTTCATTCCATATATTCAGAGTTTCATTCAATATATTCAGACTTCATTCAATATATTCAGACTTTCATTCAATATATTCAGACTTTCATTTAATATATTCAGACTTTCATTCCATATATTCAGACTTTCATTCCATATATTCAGAGTTTCATTCAATATATTCCGACTTCATTCAATATATTCAGACTTTCATTCAATATATTCAGACTTTCATTTAATATATTCAGACTTTCATTCCATATATTCAGACTTTCATTCCATATATTCAGAGTTTCATTCAATATATTCCGACTTCATTCAATATATTCAGACTTTCATTCAATATATTCAGACTTTCATTTAATATATTCAGGCTTTCGTTCCATATATTCAGACTTTCATTCCATATATTCAGACTTTCATTCCATATATTCAGAGTTTCATTCAATATATTCCGACCTCATTTTATATATTCAGACTTTCTTTCCTTTAATTCAATATAGTCAGACTTAATTTATATATTGAGTTTTATTCCATAAATTCCAACTTTATTATATATATTTTATATATATATATATATATTTATATATAGATATATATATGTATATATATATATATATATATATATATATTTATATATATATATATATATAGTTATTATTATTATTATTATAAATATTATTATTTTGTAAATATTTTTGTAAATAAACTAATTTGATGTCATACAAATAGATCAGATTCAGAATCAGCCCAGCCTCAGAATCACATCACATGAAGACCAAGGCCTCATTTAGATGTCACACCTTGCATTGTACTCCCAGCATGTGGCTGCCTGCCATTAGTGGCACATTAGAATAACAACAGGGACTGCTCGGCCACTGCATTCCAGGGCAGGGGATCAAATGATCCCTCTTCAGTTCTTAAAGGAGTGCCCAAAAATCCCAGTCTTGCTAGAAATCATCAACTGTTTCTATACCTCTTTCTCGCCATGTAGACCAATTTAACACTTTATTCTGAAGAGTTATCCAAGGGTTATTCCACAGTAAAGTTTGCTTCGGTAGTGTTATAGATTCCCTTAAAAGACTCTTCATCTTTCTCCATGATGCTGCTAAATTTCTAACCATAAAATTGGCAGAGGTATTTTTTTCAGTTTTGGAAAACAAGTAGGAAAACAGGTTTTGAGGACAGACCTGAGCATTTTCATTTGAATCCATTGTTCTTCATCTGTATGCTTAACAATATGGTGTAGGTATAATGTTTGATTTGCAAGGTAGTACAGTTCTAAATCTGGAAGATTAAATCCTCCCTTACTTTTTTGATATATGTAAAACTTTTCTTTTTATTCTTGGATTTTTCTTTTCCCAGATAAATTCTGAGATAATGAAGTATGCTTTTTTAAAGAAATTTTTTGGTGGGGCTACAGGAACTGTAGAAAAAAGAAAAAGAAATTTTGGGAGCCACATCATTTTAAAAAAATGTATTCTTCCAGTAATATTTAAAGGAAGGTTTGACCATTTGTTCATATCAGATTGCATACTATTAAGTAGTGGAATATAGTTGTCGTTATATATCTGTTTCTTACTAATATTAATATTACATCCCAAATACTTAATTTTAGATGTCCATTTAAACACCTGTCGTAATGTATTCATTGTATTTTTGGATTTCCCTAGTGCCATTATTTCTGTTTTTCCTAAATTAATCTTATAGCCTGAAACCATTGAATATTCATTAAATATTGTAAGCAAAGGTTGAATAGATTCATCAAAGTTATTTAAATACATCAAAAGATCATCAACAAATAAATTCAGTTTGTATTCTTCTTCTCCTATAGTGATACTAGTGATTTGCTGATCTTGTCTAATTCTCTCTGCCAGAGGCTCCATTGCTAAAGCAAAGAGAAGTGGGGACAGAGGACAACCTTGTCTTGTACCCCTCTCCAAAGTAAATTCCTCTGAGAGAACACTGTTGGTAAAAATTCTAACTTTAGGGAATTTATACACAAGTCTCACAAAATTGAGAAATTCATCTGGGAAATTAAATTTTTCCACTCAAGGCGGTCAAACGCTTTTTCGGCGTCAACCGCCATAACAGTCAAATTTAAATTGTGTTTTTAATGTGTTGAATGATACCAAAACAAGTTCTTGTATTTGTCTGCAAACGCCTGTTTCAGTGAAACCTGTTTGGTTTTTATGTATCAAGTCTGGAAGGATCTTTGAAAGTCTATTGCTCATGAGTTTAGTTAATTAATATCTTGTTATCACAATTGATTAAACTAATAGGTCTGTAATCAAGATGGCGCCGCGGATGGCCGCCTCGGTACTGCGCTCTCTTGTACTTTGTGCGTTTTTGTGTGTTTTTGGTGCACTCTGCTCTCCTTCCCTGATCACTTACTCCAGGGAAGAGCTAATAAACATTGGCCTGACATCTGTAGGGAGTTTTACAGATGTTTTGGTCGGAGGAGCAGTAGCTCTGTGTGGAGTTTACAGAAGACGCCGGCGAGGAAAGCGAGCAGGCGCGCTCGTGAAACTGAGGCAGCGGGGATTACGCACAGCGCTCCCGTCTATCCACCTGGCCAACGTCCGCTCTCTGTCAAACAAGATGGATGAACTACTGCTCCTCAACAGAAAATACTCTGACTTTGGCAGATCCGCCGCCCTGTGTTTCTCTGAAACTTGGCTCAGTGAAAACATCCCCGACAGCGCTCTAGACCTGCCCGGCTTCCAGCTCCTGCGCGCGGACCGCGTAACGGAGCTCTCGGGGAAGACGAGGGGAGGCGGAACATGCTTCTATATTAACGAAGGTTGGTGCAGAGATGTCACAGTGTTGAAGAGGACATGTAGCCCCCATTTGGAATCTTTCTTCATAAACTGTCGCCCGTTTTATTCACCGCGGGAGTTCTCCTCGTTTGTGCTGGTCAGTGTTTACATTCCACCTCATGCGTGCGTAACAGAGGCGCAGCAGCAGCTCGCGGACCAGATCACAGACGTAGAGAGGAAGCATCCAGACTCCATGCTCATCATCTTAGGGGATTTTAACAGAGCAAACCTCAGTCATGAACTGCGAAAATATAAACAGCACGTCACGTGTCCCACCAGGGACGCAAATATTCTCGACCATTGCTACACCATTATAAAAGACGCCTATCGCTCTGTCCCCCGTGCAGCTTTAGGGCTATCTGATCACTGTCTGATCCACCTTATTCCCACCTACAGGCAGAAACTAAAATCTGCAAAGCCAGTAGTGAAGTCAGTGAAGAGGTGGACGGAAGAGTCAAGGCAGGAGCTCCAGGCCTGTTTTGACTGCACAGATTGGAGCGTGTTTGAAGCTGCAGCCACAGACATTCATGAACTTTGTGACACTGTGACATCCTACATCAGTTTCTGTGAGGACCTGTGTGTGCAGACCAAGACCTTTTGCACATACAGCAACAATAAACCTTGGTTTACTGGGAAACTGAGGCAGCTCCGCCAGGCCAAGGAGGAGGCCTACAGGGGTGGGGACAGGTTCCTGTACAAACAGGCCAGGAACACGCTGACAAAAGAGATCAGAGCAGCTAAGAGGAGCTACTCTGAGAAGCTGAAAAGACAATTCTCAGCTAACGATCCTGCGTCGGTGTGGAAAGGCCTTCAGGAGGCCGTCAACTACAACAGACGACCCCCCCACCCTGTGGAAAACCCCCAACTGGCTGAGGAGCTCAATCTGTTTTACACCAGGTTCGAGATCGACTTTTTCACATCCCCCACTAACCCCAACAACAAAGGACTACCTGCCCCCCTGGACAGCCCCCCCCTCTCTGCAACCCCACCCGTGCTGACGATCCGTGAAGAGGATGTGTGCCAGCAGTTCCAGAGACAAAAGACCAAGAAGGCTCCAGGTCCTGACGGTGTCTCCCCCTCATGTCTGAGGGCCTGCGCTGACCAGCTGGCCCCCATCTTCACCCGGATCTTCAACAGATCTCTGGAGCTGTGTGAGGTGCCGTCCTGCTTCAAACGCTCCACCATCATCCCAGTCCCGAAGAAACCCTCCATAACAGGACTGAATGACTACAGGCCCGTCGCCCTGACATCTGTAGTCATGAAGTCTTTCGAACGTCTGGTGCTGAGCTACCTGAAGGACATCACAGGACCTCTACTGGACCCCCTGCAGTTCGCCTACCGGGCAAACAGGTCAGCTGAGGATGCAGTCAACATGGGACTGCACTACATCCTACAGCACCTGGACTCTGCAGGGACGTACGCGAGGATCCTGTTTGTGGACTTCAGCTCGGCGTTCAACACCATCGTCCCTGACATCCTCCGCCACAAGCTCTCCCACCTCTCTGTGCCAGCCCCCACCTGTCAGTGGATCTCCAGCTTCCTGACTGGCAGGTCCCAGCAGGTGAGGCTGGGGTCCATCACGTCCACCACACGGACAGTGAACACCGGCGCCCCCCAGGGGTGTGTGCTCTCCCCACTGCTCTTCTCCCTGTACACCAATGACTGCACCTCGGGGGACCCCTCTGTGAAACTCCTGAAGTTTGCGGACGACACCACCATCATCGGTCTCATCCAGGATGGTGATGAGGCCGCTTACAGACAGGAGGTGGAACAGCTGGTCCTCTGGTGCAGTCAGAACCACCTGGAGCTGAACCCGCTCAAGACTGTGGAGATGACAGTGGACTTCAGGAGAAACCCCCCTCCTCCACCCCCCCTCACCATTCTCAACAGTACTGTGTCTACTGTGGACTCCTTCCGGTTCCTGGGATCCACCATCTCCCAGGATCTGAAGTGGACCCCCCACATAGACTCCATCAGGAAGAAGGCACAGCAGAGGTTGTTCTTCCTCAGACAGCTCAGGAAGTTCAACCTGCCCCAGGAGCTGCTCACCATCTTCTACACCTCCATCATCCAGTCTGTCCTGTGCAACTCCATCTCTGTTTGGTTTTCTTCAGCCTCCAAACACGACAGGCACAGACTGCAACGAACTGTCAGGGCTGCAGAAAAAATCATCGGAGCCAGCCTGCCCTCCATCCAGGACTTATACCGGTCCAGGACCAGGAAGCGAGCTGGCAACATCTCTGCAGACCCCTCACACCCTGGACACAAACTGTTTAAACTGCTCCCCTCTGGCCGGCGTTACAGAGCACTGTGTGTCAAGACATCCAGACACAGGAACAGTTTCTTCCCCCAGGCCGTCACTCTGATGAACACTTAACCTGCCATAAAAACAGCAACTCTTATACCTCATGTACAACCTGTTATGTCTGTTTTCTTCTGTTTATTCTTGCACATTATTTATCGTCCGTTTTTCTCTATGCCTATTGCAAATTGCACAATTTTTGTTCTGACATGTATCCAGTGCACTATTTTTATTTTTATTTTTATTTTTATTTCTAACCTAAATTGTGTATATACTATTTAAGCTCTATTTTTAAGACTTTTTTAATATTTAGTGTTTCTTCTTAGTGTTCTTTCTTTTTCATAATTGTACTTAGAGAGTGCAGTTGAAACCGGAGTCAAATTCCTTGTATTCCTGGAAATACTTGGTGAATAAAGCTGATTCTGATTCTGATTCTGATTCTGATTCTGATCAGCAGGTGATTCCCCAGATTTTCCTGGTTTCAGTATAACTCAGGTAATTGCCTGGTACATAGATTTGGGCAGTACCTGGTTGTCTGACATATGTCTGGTCATTTGAATAAATATTGGAGCCAGTTTACTCCAGAATGTTGAACAAAATTCAACTGGAAAACCATCCATTCCTGGTGCTTTTTTCATTGAAAATATTTTAATTGTTTGTAATATTTCAGCTCCAGTAATCTCTGAACTTAAAATTTTCCTTTTTTCCTCTGAGAGTTGTTTTAAATGAATTCTACCTAAGAAGGAACTTGGATTGCTTAAATTGCTTTGTTCAGATTTGTACATTTCATAGAAAGATTTAAAAGTACTATTGATAAGTTTATTGTTTCTAATGAGTGCATCTGACTCATTGTCTCTGAGTATTATTGTTGGTCTAGACTGTATTCCCTTTACAAGTGATGCTAAATGTTTACCAGATTTATTTGCCATTAAATAAGATGCTTTATTTGAATTAAATCTATAGTTATTGGCTCTTTTTAAAAGTAAAAGTTCATACTCTTGTTTTGCTTTGGCCAATTTGTCCCCCAGTCTTAAAGACTTTTTATGACATGATTCCAATGTCTTAATTTCTCTTTCTTTATCTTTTATTTGGGTATCAAGATCCTTTTTTTTCTTTGCCGAAAATGAAATGATCATTCCTCACATGTAGGCTTTAAACGTATCCCAAATTATATCAGGGGATGGTGTATCCTGTTGTCCATTATTTACATTTGTGTTGATAAAGCTATCAATTTTTTCATTAACATATTTCAAAAACTCTGCATCGAGTAAATGTGCTCTGTTCATTCTACATTTGCGATTACTCTTTTTATTTTCCGTCGGCACAATTAGACAGGATACAGGGGAATGGTCTGAGATAACAATTTCATAAATCTTTGAACTCAATACATTTTCTACAGCCGCTTTTGAGATAAATAAATAATCAATCCTTGAATAACTGTTTTTACACTTGGAATAATACGTGTAATCCTTTGTTGTTGGAAATAATATTCTCCATGTATCTTCCAATCTATTTGTCAATAGAAAGTCTTTCAATTTTTTTGGAGGGTCTCTAAAGCCCCCCTTTTTATGACTTTGTCGGTCAAGCTTGTCAAAGGTATTATTGAAGTCGCCTCCCACAATTATAGTCCCTGTCTCATAGGTATCTAGGATATTCTGAATTTTATCCAAAAAAACTAAATTTGCTCCTGGGGGTATATATAATGAAATTAGTATGAACTTCTCACCATATAAATTACAAACCAACACCAGAAATCGACCTTCTTGGTCTTTATGGACTGCTGTTAGGGAAAAAGGTATCCTTTTGTGAATCAGAATACCCACCCCTCTGCTGTTGCTGCAGTAGGTGGCATCATAAGCCTCCCCTACCCAGTCTCTCTTTAGATACTCGATTTCCCCCTTTTTAAAATGAAGTTCTTGAAGAAACGCTACATCTGTGGAAAGACCCTTTAAATGAGCCAAAACCTTGTGTTTTTTTACCCCATTGTGTAAACCATGCACATTCCAAGTAGTGCATTGGATTTTATTCATTGTTACAGGCGATGGGCAGGATAAAACTTCTCTTAGATTCGCTGTCATACTAAGTGATTACTCTCAAACTCAGTAACGTCATGATAAAGTTCATAAACAGAGGTACGTTTTACTCTACCTGTATAGTTGAGCGAACATCATACGATAGACAAACATAAAACAAAACAAAAAATACTACTTCAAGGTGCATTGCCTTTACAGGGTTTAGAAGCTCCTCTTCTTCTCTCACTGTGCCCAAACCTGCGTCTCCTATCAATATGTGGAGGAAATAATTACGGAATTTTCATCTGCACTCCTCAACCCGCCCCCATATGGATTCTTAATATCACATAACATAGAAACATAATCATTCTTACACTTGCTGGGGATGGAAACTCAATAGTCCACATGACCACATCACTCAAGAACTGAAAAAAGATGAATAAACAAAGTTTAGACGGAAAAATCCTCTGTACATCTTAAAATAACCAGTCAAAACTTTCTCCGGCAATTTTCACAACGTGCCTTGGTTGTAGTTCATCTGTGGTGGTGGTGGTGATGGGGGGGGGGGGTCCTGCATAATGAAACATAATAAACTCATAATGAAGAGGTTACTCAGAGTCAGATTTCAGTTATTGCTCACCCGAACATTTCATCCCTCCTGTTTGGCTGCGGCCCCCTGCACTCTAACCATGGCACGTGCGCTTTTACGCACAAGAGCCTGAGCTCTCGCTGTTCATGTTGATTTTGAGCTTGGCCTGAGCTTCTGCTGCACTTGTATACTGCAGCTTTTGCCTTCCTTTCCATACCCATAGTTGCCGGATACCGTAATTGAGATTTAATCCCACATTTATCCAACTCCTGGCGAATGGGAAGATATTCCCTGCGCTTCCTCCTCAAATTTGTGGAGAGATCCTGCACAAAGCGGATGGTCTGGTCTTGGATATTGACTTCTTTCTCACCTTGTGCCTTTAGTATGTTGATTTTGGTCTGATGGTTCCATACTTTAAAGATAACCATACGTGGATATTTGGCCTTGTTTTGCTTGATGCCGATCCGATGACAAAGCTCCAAATCTTCGGGGGTTATTTTCACGTCCAACTCACTGGATATCAGATCGACCAGATAGTCCATTAAATTATCTCCCTCCTCACCTTCTGGCAAATTAAGAATCCGGATGTTGTTTCTTCTCATTCTGTTTTCTTGTGCGTCCAACTGATCCTCCAAATGCCCAATTTGTTTTTCCAGAGCGCTTATTCTTGTTTCTTGTGAATCAATCCGCACACCTTGATTGTGCACATCGGTGACAATAGATTCAATTTTCTTGTCGAGTGACTCCACTTTAGCTTCCACTGATTTTACTTTATCTTCCACCGAACCCAGCATTGCCAAGATTTTCTCTATGTTACGTTGAATGTCATTCAGCTGGTCGTCACCGTCTTTGGCGTCTCCCTGCTGTTCTTTGTCTCGGGTCTTTGGCTGCATGGTTTCTGATTGTCCGTTTCCCGCAGCTTGGGATCTCTCCAGACTTTGAGATTTTTTAATCCAGAAACATATCAACTTCACACTGTCATTTGTCCACAGAAAAACTTTCTGGATTTTTTTTAATACGCAGTTTTAGGCACTCTCTTCCTGGAGCTACTCGCACCCCATGTGTTCAGTCCCGCGCATGCGCCTCAAAAAGGGATTATTATGACAGCGCTGATGAAGTCTCATTCAGTTTGGAGTCAAGAGGATACCTGTATGAACTGGACTTTACAGAGGACGAGTCGCTACAGACGGTGACGAACCCACCGAGAGGAATACAAAGGAAACATCCATGGACCCTGGACATCAAGATAGAGACGTAAATATACAGTGGGGCGAATGTTTGACCTGAGAATATGTGATATGGATGGCAGTATTACTCATCAAACGGACTTTCCTTTCCCGGAGTTTTGTGGACATTCTTCAATTTCCCGCAGATAAACTGGAAAAACATCGCAGACCTGAAGGACCTAATGACAGTTTCTGCTCAAAGTAAGTAATAATGATCAGTCAGAGACAAATAAGCAGAGTAGAGGATGCTGTTTGTTGATCATAACAATCTGTCAGGTAACAGGTAACGGAGATGCATTCATTATACTATGTAACCGAATGCCCTCGTTACACAGAGGAGCATGGAGCTGAGTTCTCCAAGATGCACATCTGCTTCTGAATCAAGGGAAGCATCACAAAAACCCATCTCAGCAATATTTATCTTATAATGTGCTTTTAATTAGTCTAAAACAGCCATTCAAAGCAGCTAGCTAACTACGGCGGAGTGATTTAGCGGAGGGACACACGGCGTGAGTTGGCTTAGGTCCGGACAAACTTTATATTTCCGAAAGATTAATGCACTTCAAAAAATGAACATGTAGCATACTCTTAAACTGTCAGGCGTATGAGACTTTGCCTCATACGCCTGACCCTCGGCTTGACTTCAAGGTATTGACTAGCTTCTGCCCTGCATCCGCCTGTCTGAATCCCCGGCTATCGATCCTGTCCCTGTCTTCTGTTGCCGAGTCCTGCCTGTCCTACGCTGTGTTCTTCACCTGGTAACTGATCCTGCGCCTGTCTCCTGTCGCCGATTCCTGCCTGCCCTACGCTGTGTTCTCCGCCTGGTAACTGATCTCAGCCTGTCTACTGACGCCGCATCCAGCCTGTCCTCCTCTGTACTGTCCGTCTGGTTTCTGATCCCTGCCTGTCCTCGAATACGTGAGTTGGCCTGAATCACTTCTCTGGGTGTTCCTGAACGTCTCTGCTCACCTGAGAGTGAGTCAAGCTCTCGCCGCCTTCTCCTTTAAAGACTGTGTGAGCTACTGCCTGTACATCCCCTCTGTGGCTCAGTTGGTAGAGTGCCCGTCTATGAAGCCGGCTATCGCGGGTTCGATCCCCACTGAAAACACAGCCTTTCTTCTGTTGAACTGTGTGAACCTCTGTTCTGGCTCATCTCCTGTGTGGCGCAGTCGAGAAGACGTTCGTCTTTTAAAGCCAGCTATCGCAGATTCAACCTCGGCTCAAGCAGCAGCTATCCTCTGAAAATACTGTGTGAGCCCCTGTCTGTTCATCTCCCGTGTGGCTCAGTCGGTAGAGCGCCCGTCTATGAAGCCGGTTATCGCAGGTTCGATCCCCGCTCAAGACATAACCTTCATCTGCTGAACTGTGTGTGCGGGTTCAAACCCCGCTTGGAACTGTGCCTTGAATTACTGTAAAGTAAAGACTGTCTGTTGTTCACATCCTACTGCTTGCTTCTGGGTCCTAACTGCAATTGTGTCAAATCTCTTATGTCAGGGACCAAGAGATTCAGCTACTGTTTTTATCCTAATGCGGTGGTTACACTAAATGCTGAGATCTATGAGATGAAATGCTGCTGCTTTCATGTCTTTCTATGCTGCTTAAGTATAACAGCTGGAATTACTTGATTAATTTGTGCAATATATGTTAGTCCAATAGGGTCATGTGCAATACATATTAAGTGAATTAGGGGTTTGTGCGATAACAAGTCCGTTTTACGCATGCGTTGGTTTTAGAGTTTAGCTTCGACTGTCTTTTTTTTTTAGCTTCATGTTTTTGAGTGACTGATGCACTGATTGGTTGGCACTTTTAATTTCGTTGTACATGTGACAATAACAATAAAGATCTATCTATCTAAAAATATCAAGAATCGATGTCACCATCTTCCGATGAGCTGTGCTTCTGTCTTTGACTGGACCTGTTTGAACTTGGAAGTGGAAAAAGAAAACAGTGTCATCTATGTTTTTATTCAGATTGTAAGAAGTTTAATTCAATTAATTTATGTGATTACTATTAGACAGCAATGCAGTCTGTATTAGTTTGTTGTTTCTATTCCTTCAGTTTAACACTATCACAAAAAAAGTGCATGCAAATGTTGTTGATGAATGTTTGACCTAATTGTGCAGGTTTTCATGTTTTTTAGTTGAAAAAACCAAAACAAAACATTAGAGGTCGACTATATTGCCTCCAAATTAAATCTCAGTATGCTCAAAAAATTAAAAATGATTCATATAACACATAATTATTAAAACAATACCAAGCAACAACTTGTGCCAATTGCAATTTACAGAGGCAGGGTTGGGGTGACGGTTAAAATATTTCCTGCAGGACATTGGTCTGCTGAGAATGTGGCTGTATTAGATGAGCACATATTTTGTACATATCTATTCCTGTCCATCTCCATCATGATTTGAAGTGTTCTTATGAACCTTAGCACTATTGAATGGTTCAGCGTGTTTTCCAAATTGCCTTTACAAATGCTGTTGTCAAGCATGCAGAGTTTGAGTTTGAATTTTTGGGTCAGTTATATTTACAATTATAGGCTTTGAATATATGATTAACTCTGCTCTGTCTCTCTGTCTCTAACATATAATGTGTAACAATAACATAATAATTCCAATCTGAAATTGATCTTCTTTTTTACAGTACAATGGGATGAGGTGGCTGAATTTGGCAATTCAAATGTGTTTTGTATCACCGTAATTTTTCAATTTTAACATGCACTCCATATTTTCATGATTTTTGCCTGGAAATGCACAGTACTCAAATAAAACACCCAAATCTTGCCAGAACCTGACTCTCCCAGTCAACTCATAAGAAATTTTTATTCAGAGTTTAATCAATGAAATTTTAGTATTCTGACAACAAATAACATACATGACTTTTTCTCTGACAACTGCTAAAATGCCTTTTTGCTTCTTGCTTGAGAATTTACTCAATTTCTGCCTGAGCATGCTCAGTAGTTGTGTACTGACCAATCAGAGAGCAGCTATCACCATGCCGATGTCTCTGACCAATCATAGCGCAGCTATTTTGTGTCCTTTTTCTCAAGGTGGCAGTGTCCTGTGTTTGTATGTGTTCTTGCAGAGAAAGATAATATTTTTGCTTTTTGTATCAGATGTTTTGCAATCCCAATGTTGGGGAGATGAAATATAAGCATTTTGCCAGTGCTCATGTATGACATGCACCTGTAAAATTAGAGCTTATTTAAAAGCTTACGTCACGTGTCTACTGGCAGGTGAACATGGCATTTTAGTGCGGTCTGCTCACCAGACTGGAGAGATTTATTCCAAAACAGTTCAAATTGGGCCACAATTTTGACAAGAACAGATTGGAAAGTACTTTTTAAACGGATGTCTCAAGACCAGGCAACAAGGCAGAGAAGCAAAGCAAATAAATCAAAGATCACAGACATGAGTGCAACGCCTGATGCAGATACTATTGAAGATACTCCTGTATGGGTGAAATGTTTGATATAGGCTTTTAAAAACCATCAAGACTGATGACTTCCAAACTTGACAAGATCAACTATGCAATCAAACCCTCTCCAAAGATTTCAGTGCAATGAAGCACAGAGTCACCAACGTGGAAAACTGCATAAATGCTCTGGAAGATGATTTTGGAAAAGAGAACACTCTGGTCAAAGAACTATCTTGGAAAATCACTTGACTCTGCAAGCAGATTGACTGCCCTGCGACACGCCAACAGGGTGTGTCCAGCGCACTTTACAAGTTTCCTGCAATGGGCATAGAGGCGCACTCCAGGCGCAGAGAAGCACACCCACTCCTCCGTCCCTGCCCCTCCGCGCAAGTGCCAGACAGGTAGGAGAAAAGGCGTGAGTGGGTTTAACACAGCCAAGTGCTGTCTTCACCAATCAAATGAACGTCTCACCTTGCCTTTAAATGCGCTGCATTGGTCTGACCGATCCCCGCCACCATGGCAACAGTGTGCTGGGAAGACCCAGTAGCAGAGACGGTCAGAGCAGCTGTCACTACAGCAACTGGGAGAATGGACTGGCCATCGGGCCACAAAGCGCTTCACTGTGTGGGCCAGCTCCCACGACAGATGTTATCTGTTCCTTTGTTATTTTTAGGAGTACAAAATTAAGAGACTGTTACACATAAGCAGGCTGATCCAGTCATCATGCTTGTCATTCACCTGCATTCCTGGTCTGTCATCGCCAAATAGCAGAGCCTTTAGTGATATACTGTATACTCTCTTGGTGTCTCTGCCTCATCCTCCTTGCAATAATGTACTCCATCGTTTTACATCACATTAACAATAAAGACTAAAACAGAGGAATATGGGAAATCACAGGTAAACCCTTAGTGACATAGATTTATTTTCTCTTTTATCTCCATCTTTTTTCTCCCTCTTTTCTTTGAACTTCATGTAATGAGAGAAGCCAGGTATATACTCCTTAAGGGATGATGAGGATGTTTATTGTTGTCTAGTAAGAAGTAGCCTACATCAAACTTCCAGCTGCCGTCAGGTTAAGTTTCCATTATGACAAAGGGCTTTAATCCGACATCAGATGTGATGGGACAATCAGAATAGATACAAATGTTTGTGCTGGTTTACTAAATAGTGATTGCTGTGATTGTTTATTGCATTAAAGTGTGCCTGACACTCTGGAAACCTGCCTCTGAGGGTTTGGTGATGTGTGCGCACTTGTGCGCCTGTCACCAAATTACAGCTGCTGAGTGTGCGCTTCTGTGGAGATAGTCTACCAAATTGTCAGTTTTGGTAGACTGAAATTTAGAGCCCAATGCCTTAATCGAAGACTTAAAAAGTGGAGAATAAGGGTTGGAATCTTGCACTCTGCCCGGCTGAGAGTTACCATTGGTGGAGAGAAGATAATCTAGAAACCAACCTGAGGTGGCATTTAAGGAGCTGCAGAAGTGGCTGCAAGATGAGAACTCTCCAGGTACCAGCACAACTGAGACCAGCCCAGGGAGATGGTGAATAGTAAGTTCATGCCACTGAGAACAGTGATCCTTTCAGACCTCTGTTTTTTTCCCCTCTCTTTTGGTTTAGAGCAAGGCAATAGTAATAGACTACTGTAATCCTGACCAGTTACAAATTATTTTTCGGCCGAATTATGGCTACCTTATATAGCTGCAAATTAATTTTTAGGGGGACCTTTTCTCTTTGTTTTTCTTAATCGTCTGCTATTAGTCAAGAAATCTTAAAAAGGACAATGAAATAACTTTGTATTAATGTACATTGGTCCTCCCTCAGTATTTGTTTTTTTGGAATTTTAGTTTGTAGTGGTGATTTCCTCTTACACATGGGTTACTTACTTTTTGTTGATCCTCATTTGATTGAAATCCTACTAATTGAAATGGTTATTGTCTGGTCACCAATTACACTACACTTAAACCCAACTATCACAGACTGAAGATGAGATGGACTTTCATCTTGTTAATGATGTTTAATCTGCTCACTGTGGGTTATTTTTTTTCTGTGTTATTTGGTTTGTTTTGTGGGTCTTTGTGTGTTTTCCCTTTCCTATGTGCATGCACCTTAGCTGGGGTTTTCTTATTATATATTTTCCATGGCCATGAATAAAATTAAAGTCATATCTTAGAATATAATTGGAATTCAAAATCCGATGAAAAGATTTAAAGTTTTATTTCACTTGACACCTTGACTGTGACATAGCACTATTACACAGAGAGGGGCACTCGAGTTGAAGACTCTTACTCAAGTTGCACTCGAGTCGCATTTTTGGAGACTCCAGACTTGACTCGGACTCGACCCTTAAAGACTCGAGAATTGACTCGACTCGAAATCAAAGACTCGTGGGCAATCTTTATTTTGTGGTGGGTTTTCTGAGTGTGCCGGGAGCGTTCGTTCCCCTCTCTTACCTCACCTCACTTCCCCCCCTCTCCGCAGTCACTTCTAAACCTCGTAAATTCACTGTCATTAAGAAAGCACTAAACAGGAAGTCACCATGTGGAGTATCTGGAAGTTTCAAAATAAAACACAATGCACGGATTCTTGCATGTAAATTTCCTCAATTGTTTGTCATTATGTAAAAACCGGAGGCACGAGCATCAGGTCGGCAGTCGGTCAGAGGGTCCCAGAGGCAGCACGACACCATGGACGAAGAAAAGTGAATCGTAGAGGTACAGAAATATATAACACTGCATACCATCTTTTCTACAAAGACATAGGTGGATAGAAGTTGAATAAATCACGAAGCTGTGTGGTTGGGACCAGCAAAGGGACCTTAGAGAAGCGAAGTGAGGTGTTGTTTATTTCTTTTCTCAGTCTGTAACATGTTTTATGAGCGTGTGACATCGCTATTCTCATGAGAGCCTGTGACTCTCTGGGGATCAGACCTCCCCTTACAGTGCTGCTCGGCGCTTTCAGTGGGTCTGTCGGAGCAAAACCCCACTGCGCGGCTTTTGTGGGGTTCCATCCCATCCACATTTCAGACAACAGTCATAATCAGTCATAATCAGTCATTATGACAAGCACAAATGGAGCAGCTGCCGGATTAACTCCACTGCCAGCTTCGCTACCTCTTATATTGACCTACTGCTACACAAACTTCCAACAGAATGTCTACCACTACTAACTACTTTATTTATTGTATTGTATTGTTAAATGCCAAATAGTTTGTTTTTGGCTGCTCATGGCAAGTTTGTTTTGCACCATAAATTGTAGTGCATGACTACTAATCAAATGAATACACTAAGAAGTGACGATTTGTAAATCCACATTTTCATTGGTAACAGAATAAAACCAAAGTCAGGGCAATGTGTCCAGAAAATTCTAAGCTCAATCAGGTAACTCAAATTACACTTTAAGTGTGTTTCATAAATCAAATTCAAAATAAGAAAAAGGTCGAGGACATCCAGCAAACCAATTAGTCCTGATGCATTATTAAAGAATGTAGTACAAATATAGATAAATAAATTAAACAATAAAATAACACTAAGTCTTAAAAATGCCATTCCTGTTGTCACCTGGGCTTTGTTTGGTTTGACTAGAGACGCATGTGTGAAGTGACGTGCCACTGCCCTGTACGGGTCCTCCAGCTGGCCAATATTAAAATGTTTGTGTGCTATGATTAATCTTGCGATACATTTTTATAATGTGTATAGATATGTATATATGTGTGTGTGGGTGTGTGAAGACTCAACTCGGACTCGAGGTCAAGGACTCACGACTCATCAAGTCTTGCCCCTCAAAGACTCGAGAATTCACTCAACTCGAGGTCAAAGACTCATGACTCGACTCAGACTCTAAATCAGAGACTCGTGGGCATCTCTGTTATGACAAGAAACACACCTTTCCAAAGTGGAGTCTTTAAAATTAAAACAAAGCTGGGTGGGACAAATTTTCTTTTCTCCTGGCACAAGTGCCTCCAAAGGGGTTTGCATTCTCATTTCATGGACAGTTTTATTTAACAGTCTAATATGTGGTCACAGATAAAGAAGGAAGATGGATAATGGTCCAAGAGAACTGGAAAATAGTAGAATAATTTTGATGAATGTATATGCCCCCAATCTGACGCAGGCAAGTTTTTTGTCATCAATAAAAATCTTGCTAACTTAGTTTAAAGATATACCATTGTTAGTGTGTGGAGGGGGGGGGGATTTTAACTTAGTAAGCAATGCATCAATGGACCGCTCAAGTCTACCCCTACAAAATGATAAATCCCTCTCTCAAGCCTTTAAAGAACTATTGGAGACACAGTCAATAATTGATGTATGGTGCTTCTTTAACATGAATGAAGTATCTCCTCCTATTAAACTCATTAATGGTAAATGTTTCAGACTCTACAATTCATAGTCTCCTCATTTCAGATCATGCCCCAATCTCGATAACTTTTTGTTCCACTAGTGAAAGGAAATTCAAGCCTAAACAATGGGGTAACCCTGTAACTTCAATCTCAACAGTCTGGGAGGCGTTTGAAGTAACCTGTCAGGGCTGGATTGTCAGTTATGCATCATATAAAAAGAAGGATAAACTGAAGAGAAAAAACATATTGTTATCTAAGCTTAAAGATCTTAATTTGAAACATATGAGAGACCCATTCAGTGCTTCTCTTAATCAGGAATTACCCTTGACAAGGCACAAGCAGCATTGCATGAGGAGTCTGCCTTTTTCATTATATAAATTGAGAAGGACACATTATAAAGATGGTGAAAAGGCTGGGAAAATGCTTGCCTATCAGTTAAAAAAACTTGAACAAAAACACTTCATTATTTCTTTAAGGGATAGTAATGGTATGGTTATCAGGGGGTAATTGATAATACCATTATAAGTTATTTTTCATCCTTGTATGAATCTGAATTCAATCAATCAAACAACCAAACTTTATTTATAAAGTACTTTTTATACAAATGAATACAACTCAAAGTGTTTTACATAGAAAATTAAAACATTCCCTTAAACCCATCCTCCCACCCCTGTTTTACATTAATTACCTACACGCATGGACATAAGGCTTCACTCACAGACACACTCATTTACAGACACATACACGCACACTCACCCACACACACTCATACACACATACAGGCTAAAAAACGTGCAAGAAACTAAGAACAAGAATAAAGGCTGAGTACAGACGAACCAGGTGAGAAAGAATCATCGGAGGAGCCGCCTGCACCAGGAGCTGAGAGTCGACCACAGCCACAGGACTCCGATGCATAACCCAGAGGAGAGAGGAAGGACCTCAAAACTTCTCCAGGAACCTACGGGACAGAGTCCTGCAGCCATAGTCAACCACAGCTCCTGGTGCAGAGAACTCCCACAGAGGAAACACTGGAGCTTCTAACGATAAAATAATAAATAAGTAAAAACTACGATATTAATAAAAACTAAGAACCAGATCATAAATTAGTACTATGAAAACATAAAGATAAGAAATGAGTAAAATCCATCAATAAAACCAAAGTGGGAACCTAATAAACATAAATATAATAAAGAAAATCTTCATTAAAAGCTAAGCTAAAAAGGTGTGTCTTGAGCCTGACGTCCTCCGGCAGGCTGTTCCATAGTTGAGGGCTGTAAAGCTGGAAAGACGCCTCCCCATGTGTGTGTCTCCTGATCTTTGGGATGACTAGGAGCCCACTGCAGGAGGAGCACAGGGTCTGCGAGGGTTCGTAAGGTAAAAGAAGTTTTGAAAGATAAGAAGGCCCAAGACCATTAAGACATTTAAAAACCAATAAAAGAACTTTAAAATCAATCCTGAAACACACAGGGAGCCAATGCAGTGGTTTAAAACCGGAGTAATGAGTGCCCACCCTCGGGTCTTAGTTAGGACACGTGCTGCTGAATTTTGAAGTAATTGCTAAAATGTTCTTTTTTGGAAGACCAGAGAGCAGGGCATTACAGTAGTCAATATGACTAGTGATAAAAGCATGCATTAGCGTCTCCGTGTTAGCCCGAGAAAGAATGGGGCGGACTCTGGCGATGTTCTTTAAAAACCTAAAGAACACTTAAAAAACTATTTTTGTTATATTCTTAATGTGAGGAATAAAAGTCAGCTCAGAGTCAAATATTACACCCAGGTTTCTTACTTGTAATGAAGGATTAAAAGACAGTGCCTGTAGTTTGGGTAAAAGCTTCTCTCTCTGGGCCTCAGGACCGATGATTAAAACCTCAGTTTTGTCCTGTTTAAGCTGGAGAAAGTTTTCTGCCATCCATGATTTAATTTCTAAAATGCAGTTAAAAAGAGCATCCATTGGCCTGGTGTCATCAGGAGACATGGAGATGTAAAGCTGTGTATTATCAGCACAACAGTGAAAGTTAATTCCATGTCTCCTGATGACACCGCCAAGAGGGAGCATGTACAGGTTAAAAAGAACAGGGCCTAAAACAGAACCCTGGGGCACACCACATGTAATTTTATGGACTAGAGAGGAGTATATGTCTACACATACCATGAATGTTCTGTCTATGAGGTAGGAAGTAAACCATTTGTGCACAGTACCAGAGAGGCCAACCAGGTGTTTAAGTCTGTTTAAAAGAATAGTGTGATCTACTGTCTCAAAGGCAGCACTTAGATCCAGCAGAACCAACACTGTCACCTATTGTGAACCATAATTTAATCTAAAATCATTTAAAATCGTTGTTAAGGCGGTCTCTGTAGTGTGGTTTTGCCTAAAACCAGACCGACATTCCTCATGAATATCATGTGAATTTAAAAAAGAATTGAGCTGGTTAAAAACTAGTTTCTCTAAAATTTTACTTAAAATGGCAAGTGAAACACTGGTCTGTAATTATTAAAATCATTAAATTGCTCTTCTTCAACAGGGGCCTCACCATTGCCGCCTTAAACGCAGCCAGAAAGACCCCCGTCTGAAGAGAGCAATTCATCATGTTTAAAAGCTCGTCTCTAAAAGATTCATAAAATGACTTAAAAAATGTAGTTGGAATTGAATCTAAAAGACATGGGGTGGGCTTCATTGACGGGAGAAAACTTCATAAAACATCTCATCATTAACCAGGACAAAACTGTCCAGTGTTTCCTCAGGTGAAGACAGACATTTAGATTGATTAAAAGCAGTAGTTTGATAGGATAAAATGTCACTTCTGATAGTGTCAGTCTTACCCCTGAAGTGGGCTGCAAACTCCTCACAGAGAGCGTTTGTAGGAGTTATGTTAAATTTATTAAAATCAGGGTTAAAGAGATGGTCAATGGTTGAAAAAAGAACTTTTGGGTTGTTTTTATTGTTTGTGATTATTGTGGAAAAATATGAATTTCTTGAATTTTAAACAGCACAGTTGTATGTTCTTAATATATTTGAAGATTAATTTGTGATTTTATTTTTCCCCTATTTTCCTTCTGCCGCCCTGCATTTTCTTTTCAGTTTCTTAACCTCCTTATTTATCCATGGGGTTACAGGCTTATAGTGAGCCTTTTTCAATTTGATCGGTGCAACTGAGTTAAGAGCGCATTCCAGTTTACCGCTGAAATTATCCACAATAAAATCACAGGGGGCAGGCAGAACAATTGGAGGGTATTTTTATCAAACACTGATAAAATTTGCAGCCACCCCAGGGATCAGATGACGCTTCCTCAGGGTTCTTACAGAGGTCTCCCGCTGGATAAAAATGGCGATATTAATAAACACACAGAAGTGGTTAGAGACAGCCAAGTCAACAACTGAGGACACACTGGTGGACAGGCCATAGGTGATGACTAAGTCCAGGGTATGTTCTCTGATGTGACTTGGGTGCATGAAGTGCTTAAAATCCATATAATTAAGAATATTTAAAAATTTAATATTTAAATATTAAAAATCTAAAACATTATCTATGTGTAGATTAAAATCACCGGTTAAAATAATCATATCATATGAAGTGTGTAAAATCGATAAAAATTCTGAGAATTGGGGGATAAAAAGGCTGCACTTTTTTGGTGCTCTGTAAACTGTCACACATAAAAGTGTAGGGTTGTTAAAAACAATGGAATGGTATTCAAAACTTGTGTATTCTTCAAATAATACAGGTTTGGTGGCCAAAGTGTTTATAGTAACTGAAGCAGTGCCACTTCCCCTTTTACCACTCCTTGTTGAAAACGCAAAGTAAAAATTTGGTGGGGAGGCTTCAGTGAGAACAACTGGAGCATCCGTACCCAACCATGTTTCAGTTAAAAACAGACACTCAAGTTTGTGCTCTAAAATCAGGTTATTTACAATAACGACTTGTTCAGCAGAGAGCGGACATTCAACAGGGCCATGTTTATGATAATTGGGGGCTGATTAACTGGGGGATTTTGTGGTGATAAAGTTTTAGGGACAGATTTAAGATTATTGAGGTGTATGGAAGATTTATGGGTTTTATGCATCGGCCGCTCTCTGCTGATGATTACCGGAATGAGTGAACTGTCTTTTGGAGCAATGGTGGATGATGGAGAGGTGTGTTGAGCATATTGTCATACGGATTCCAGTGTAAGTTCTATGTTGTGAGAGAGAAGGCGGGATCCAGAGAAGTTGGGATGGAGACAGTCTTTTTTGAACAGTCCAGGTCTATTAAAAAATGCAAGAAAATTGTCAACATATGGGAGATGGTTGGCAGTATGATTTCAGAAATTTGTGTAAGAGTCTCAGGTAGCTGAATTTGATGTCTCCAAAACTGGGTGGTGGGAGGGGACCTGAGACTATGACCTGTTAATTGAAACTGTGGATTGTGGCGATGAGGGTCATGTAGTCTACCTTAAGTGTCTCTGACTGTTGTAGTCTCAGGTCATTAGTGCCTGCGTGAACTCCTACTGTTTATATGAAGGGGTGATGATGGAGGATGTTGGGGGCGGAGTCTGTAATGTCTCTGACGAGTGCACCTGGGTGGCAAGAGGTGTGACCTTTGCTTACTTGCACGTGCCGAACCATCGACGTGCCGAGGACCAGCACGGTCGGCTCAGGCCTGTCTGCCTCAGGACGGGTCGCCGCAGACCGAGATGGACTGGGAAACCCCACCGGACCGGTCGCAGGAGCCGAGGCACCTCTGTGCTTACCCCGTGCACTCTCGCTGAGGGGTGCGCCAGCGGGGTCTCCCACCTCACGATGGGCTGGCAAGCACGGCATGGAGATGGAGGGAGCGGCAGAGGCGGGAACGGCGCTAGTCATCAAAATTGCTAAAATTTTGAAAAAAATTTAGCCATTTTTTTAATAACTTAATTTTGCCAAAGCTGAGAGAAGAAAATAAAAGGAAATGGAAGGCAAATATTTCAGAAGTAGAAATTCAAAACACAATTAAATCTTTTATCAGCCAATAAATTACCTGGTAGTGATGGTTACACCGCATAAATTTATAAATGTTTTTCAAGAGAGCTTATGCCTATGCTTCTTTGCTTGTATAATTTAATTCTGCCACCAACAATACGGACAGACATTATATCAGTCATATCAAAACCAGGAAAAGGCCCCTTAGATGTTAAAAACTACAGGCCTATAAGTTTTCTTAATAATGATTACAATTTTTTTGCAAAAATGTTAGCAAAAAGATTAGAAGATGATTTTACAAATATATTTGCATATTTACAAACATATCTGATAATATGAGAAGACTCTTGAAAACCATGCAAATGGCTAGTTCTCTTCAGCATCTAGTGGTAGCAGTATCACTGGCTGCTGAGAAAGCTTTTGATCGTATTGAGTGGTCATACCTGTTTCAGACTCTTTCCAGATATGGCTTCGGTCCAAGGTGTTTACAGTGTATCAGAGCACTATATCATGAACCTGTCTCAGCAGGAAAAAGCGATGGCATGATTTCACCTCCCTTTCAACTCGAACGGTCTTCTAGACAAGGTTGTCCCCTGTCCTCTTTACTTTTCTTTTGTATGCAGATGATCTTTTTCTGACTTTATCCAAACCCTCACACTTTATACCAAGATTTTTAGGAATTATGAATTCATTTGGCAATGTAGTGTAAAATTTTCATGGAATGTCTTGCTAGTATCACCAGCAATGGGGTGTTCTTTATGCAAGTTTTATTATAGATTTTTTATGTACTCCTAGTGATGAAATGTTAAATGATGGTAAATTGGTCATTTTAACAACTTTGAGTATCTGTCTGTTTAGAAGTAGTGGGAAGATGAGTTATGAAGTATTATACTAAAACAGCAGATGTAACAATCCCCATATTACTTACTAATTTTGCATAATGTTGGGCTTTTTACTGATCAAGAAGAGTTTTACTTATATATTGAAACTTAGTATTTTGCATTATTACACAATAGCCATTATACTATTCTAATATTTGCATTTAAAATGTTATATATTTTCTTGCATAATCAGTTATATATACATGTTTAGCATTACAACTTAATGTTGCTGAGAGGTTCTTCCTGAAAGTACAATTAAGTACAGAATGTTTTGACTTTTTCAGGATCTTGAAGTAGTTAGAAACAACACTAAATGTGTTGCGGTAGACTGATTTGATAATGCTTTACAATCTCTGAAGGTAGCTAGAATTATTGCACTGTATGATTTACTGACTTTTGTTATAAGTTTGGTAAACAACAGTTTTACATGCTATTAACCGATTATCACCCATACCATGGAGCCTAAATACATGTCTGATGGAGTCCATGTTTTAAAGTTATAATTATGAAACAGAAGTGACGTATTTTAAGAAAGTACATAATGTACTGAACAGCCCCTGCATAACAGCACAGTCTGTACCCAGAAAGGGACAGGAAAGCACGACCATATTTCGGCCTGAAGAAGCCATTTTGGATCAATTCAGCCATTTTGAGCAGACCATAAAATAGTGACTGTAATACCTCATATTTTAACTTAATGGCCAAAATAAATAAAGGTTGGACTCCATGGGAGTGTATTTAGGCCTGTAAGAGGGGAAATTACACCTTTGTAATGAAGAATTAAAAGAATATGACTATTGAAGGGAGATGGGGAGGAACCTTCGGGAAGACAGGGAACCCCCCCATCAGACTATATCAGATGCATACATCAACTTGAGCTTCAGTTGTTTTGGGGCATGGCGACACAGAGCAGCTCCCGTTTATTATTGTTCACCTACTGTAACTGTAATAAACAGTGTTTGTCAAACTTGGAATTTGCCTGCGTTCTTGCTTCCTTGACCCATGAGAGCATACATTTGAACTAGACCTTATTTATGCCAGTTTTATCTTAGCTGCCATTTCCATGCAGAAGTTACGAGCCAACTCATTCAATATTTACTGCTGTCCAGGAAGACACAGTAGCAGCCTTTCGGGGTGTAAAATAAATTGGACCAAAAGTGAAGCCATACCTTTGGATACACTTACAGATTTTACCGATCTTGGACCTGCTCCTTTTATCTGTAGATCAGAGGGCATGAAATATTTGGGAATAAAAATTAGGTTACCCATCAATGAAATATTGGACTTGAATCCCAACCTCTATTTAATTACACAAAGAAGGACCTTAAAAGATGGCCTGCTCTGCCTTTATGGGGTAGGACAGAAGTGCTTAAGATGAATGTCCTTCCAAGACTGAATTTTTTAGTGTCCTCTATTCCTGTGTTTACACCAAAATCTTGGTTTGACAATGTAAAGCAGAAGGTTTCCTCTTTTCTATGGAACAAGAAGAAGCCTAGAATAAATAAAAAAAAGAGATTAAGTAAGAGATAAAGGGGTCTTGAGTCCCCGATATTTATTTATACTATCTTGCATTTAATGCCAGGTATTCACTTATTTGTGGTTATAAAAAAAGTAGAGTTAAAGGAAGTTGGGACTGGCTGAAAGAACATCTCGTAGAGGAGAAGAATAAATTGCTATCATTATCTTCACTTTGGTAAACCCCTGTTCCACCTAAAAAGTTGGACAACTATACAATTAAGTTTTCATGTTTCTCCTCAAAATCAGTCAGAGGTAGAGTAATACAACAAAAAATTCTTCACAGAGCCTATATCACTCCTTCTAGACTCAAAAAATTGATCCAAGTGCTTCAAACCTTTGTTGGCATAAATGTGGACAAGTTGGGAATCTGTTTCATATGTTATGGCATTGCCCTGCAGTAAAATTATTCTACAGAATTACAGAAGTCTGTAAATTACTTTCAGAGATCATTAACGTAAATATTGCTCCATGTCCATCAGTATGTCTGCTGGGTTACAGGGCTGTACAATTCAAAACAAGGCAAGAGAGAAAGACAGTTAGTTTAGCCTTTTTGGCAGCCAAAAGAATGATCTTATCAAACAGGAAAATTCACAAACCAAAATGTTTCTCTGTAAAGACATGGATGTCAGAATTTCTTAATATTCTAGGTATAGAGCGACTAACGGATACACTAAATAACACTAAGTTTAGGTCTGAAACCATTTTGAAGCAGGTGTGTAGACACATATCATTGTCACCGATGCTGATTTGATGCAATCTGATTTGATTGATTGTTTAATTTGGTCATATGAGAAATGTTATTTCTGTTTCTACCTTTCCCTCTTTTTCCTTTCAAACTGAACCTACCATTGAAAAAGACAGCTTTAAACCTTTTCATAATGAATTTAATATTTATTTAAGTATGAGCATGCACCGATTACCCTTCTATGTGATGTTGTTGTGTACATGTTATTTTTTTTCTGTTTGTCAAGGTATGAACCTGGGTGTTGTGTTGATATACAGAAACATTAAAAGTATGAATAAAAAAAATGAGCTCATTTGAAAGCAAAAAATGCTTGATTTAATTGAGAAATTACAGTAAGTTATGTACAGAGACTATTTTTCTCTCTGTGATGATAGTTGTTAGGTTTCTTCAGAGGAGTTTGTTAAGCCAGCCTCCTATTAGCTGATAACACTCATTTTCTTGATCGGCTTCTGTTGTATTTCTCTGTTCAAGACCAACCTTCTATCAATGATGCTGATGAAACAATAGCTAAAAGTCACACAGATACCCATCCTTTCTTTTAGCTGAAAACTAGGAGGGGTGAACTTGAGTGTTGAACTACAGTTTTTTGTACATTCAGAAGTGACCATCATCGTCCTTCTTTAGCAGCACGTGTTGGGCCAAAAGAGCAACACGTGCACTCGTCAAAGCTGCATTATTGAATACCTGCCTGCTGGGCTCTATCTGAACTTTTAGAGTTCATTGTTTTATTGAGTGCATCAGTCTGCAGTCGAGTCAGATTACAGCTCTATAAACAGGGTACAAAGTCTGTCAACAGAAACATATTCCTTCATCTTTCTGTTAAATCAATGATCATATTCTGCTTAAAGGGCCCATATTATGCAAAAACCACTTTGTGAAATTTTGGGGTCTGTGGCTTTCCCCCCAGCCCTCAAAATGTGATATTTAGTGACTAATCCTGTGCTTAGTAGTGCTTGTGAATGTAAAATCCTGCCCCCTAATGAGCCATTTTTGCATTGGGGTTGTGCCGATGTCACAGTTGACTTTTTTGATTGATCCACCGGAGCAGACACCCCCACCCCGTGCCCACCTACTCCTACTCCTCCGCTGCTGGTGAGATTGCTATGTGAAGAGCAGCCATGATGGATTTACCGGCAGGGCTATCTTGGCGTTTGTATCATTGTACACGTTGAAGAAGGTTCATAGCACGGAGTTGGCGGTTGGCAACTACTGAGCTGTGAATGGTGAGAGGATGGCAGAAGGTAGTTGTTATGGCTGTTGTTTCTTTCAAAAAGGAAGACGTCAAAAAGAGTCTTACCGTCTTTTGAGGAGGAGGTTTACGACTCACTAAATCATAAGCACACACGGAGATCTATTACGATTCAAAAAATGTTCAGATTTATTTACAAAAACAAAAGTTAAGTTTTCTCCGTAGTTGCAAAAATATTATTTAGCGGAAGATAAAACTGTCTCACTCCTCACTCCTTCAACACAAAAAGCAGCGTCCCCAGAACAGCTGATTGCTCTCCCTTAATCATGGGAGTGGGACGGCTCCACACGGAGGAGGCAGGTGAGCAGTTACTAATAATCAAAATAAGTAATATAATTTAAAATAATTTGAATCATCATCTAAATAATAATTTGATTAACCATCAATTAATAGAAATAGGCTCCAACAGTAGTGATGGTGGTGATGAAATGGATAGTGAGATTGGAGAAATGGAAGTGGTGAGCAGGCAAGTTGAGTGGAGCACGGTAGGAGAAAGTCCCAGACGGAAAAATCATAAAAAACAAAAAACATCTGCATATCCAGGTGAGACCGGCAGTGAACATGATGTTAACCTAACAAGAAGGAGAAATGAGGAATTTAAAGTCTTGGTTAAACTCACTCAAGAAGGGGCATCATTTGGAGAATGGAACCCAATACAGCTAACCAAAGCAATAAACAAACAAGTAGGTGAGGTGAAGAGTGCCAGGGTACTCCGGAGTGGAGCATTGATGATTGTTTGTAGGGATAGCGCCCAACAAGGGAAAGCTATTAGAATTAATAAGATTGAGGGTAAAAGAGTAACAGCCACAATAAAAGAGGAAGATAAAGTTGTTTGTGGTGTTATTTCAAATGTACCCATGGCCATATCTGTGGAACAGATTAGAGCAGACATTAAAGGAGCAAAAGTCACGGAAGCAAAGAGACTTAAAACAACAAGAAAGGGAGAAAAATGTGATAGTCTATCGGTCATGATCAAATGTGAGGGAGAAAGACTGTCAACTAAAGTGTTTTTGGGCTACATGAGCTATGATGTGAGGCTTTACATTCCCCCGCCATTGAGATGTTACAAATGCCAAAAGTATGGGCATGTAGCAGCTGTATGTGAAGGAAAACAAAGATGTGCGGGAGAACATGAGTATGGGAAATGTGGGGGAGATGTCAAGCTAAAATGTTGCAACTGTGGGGGGGAACACAGTTCAGCTTTCTGAGAATGTGAGGCTAACAAAAGAGCAACTGAAATCCAAAAGATTAAAGTCACCCAAGGAATCACCTATGCTGAAGCTATAAAAAAGGTTCCAGAACAGTCAGAAAAACCAAAACAAAAGGCAGTGGAAAGCACTAAAACGAGATCATGTAAAGGATGTGAGGAAATAAAGAAAGATACGTTGATAGTGAGCAAAAAAGACTTTGTACTATTCATGGTAGACGTCATTAATTGTACAGCACAAACTGACAAGAAAACAGAAAAGATAAAGATAATAGTAAAATCAGCAGAAAAGTACCTGGGAGTTTAGGGACTGGCACGGGAGACTGTGGAGGAGAGGTTGAGTGGGGCAATACAAAATACACAAGCATGGGGTGGTGGGTCCTCATGGTCTTAATCATTTTACAATGGAATGCAAGAAGTCTAATTGCAAATGGTCAGGAATTTAAGCACTATATATCATCTCTAAACAATAAACCACACATAATATGTATACAAGAAACTTGGTTGAAATCGGAGTGGGATTTTGTTTTAAATGGATACACAGCAGTTAGAAATGTCAGAAAAGATGGTAAAGGTGGAGGGGTGATGACATTTGTACAGCATGGGATTACATATGGGGTAACTAATATAGGGAAGGACTATGAATCAATAGCAATCAGGATTTGGTTGGGCAGGGAGGATCTCACTATAATTAATTACTATAATCCAAATAAAAGAATAGATTACAATACACTTAATACTATTGGTGGTCAATCTCATGGGAAGATGATATGGTGTGGGGATTTTAACGCACATAGTACGTTATGGGGAGGTAGGAATACAGACACAAATGGGGCGGCTATAGAGAGCTTCATTGATGAAAAGGGGTGGATTTGTTTAAATGATGGAACAGGGACAAGATACAACAATATTCAGAATACAGAGAGTGCAATAGATTTAACACTATCCTCTCGAGAGATAGGAGCTTCTATATCATGGGAAGTTATCAAAAGTACCTCTATCGGTAGTGACCATTACCCTATTAAAATTAAATTAGGAATGGAAGTTCAACAGGAAGTGCTGCAGGGGATACCAAAATGGAAATTTGAGAAAAGCAACTGGGCCAAGTTTCAATTAATAAGTAAAAACAGATGTGAAGAAATAAATAGAGAGGAAATAAGTGATTTAAATATACTCAATAATAAATTAGTTTCAGCCATCATTAAAACAGCAGAGGAGACAATTTTGAAAGTGGAAGAAAACAGGAGGGAAAAAAGTGTACCATGGTGGAATGATGAATGCAGTCAAGCAATAAAAAATAGAAATAGAGCTTTCAGACAATTGAAAAAGTATCACTATATGGAAACATTGATACAGTACAAAAGAATGCAGGCAATAGTACGGAAAACAATTCGAGCAACAAAATGAACATACTGGAGACAGTACTGCAGCACTATAGGTAGGGATACAAATTTAGCAGATGTATGGGGAATGATTAGAGAATGAGTGGTGTGAGAAAGAAATATGAAATACCAGTATAACATCAAAATAAAAAAATAACAGCAGTAAGTAATATAGAAAAGGCAGAACTGCAAGCAAAAACGTCAGTTAGGATACATAGTTCAGAAAATTTATCAGACACAGCTAAACAAGCTAGAGACAGAACACTTTCAATAAATCCAAATGTAACAGTTAAAAGAATAGAGTCAGGAAACATTTTAGGTCTACCTTTTAGCTTATTGGAGTTAAAAAGAGCCATAAATAAAGCAAAACAAACTTCTCCAGGAAAGGATGGAATATGCTATACTATGTTGGCACACATGAATGATAATGCATTAGAGGTTGTTTTAAAGTTATTTAATTTAATATGGGAGACAGTGAGCATACCATTAGCATGGAAGCAGTCTATCATTGTGCCAATCCTAAAACCTGATAAAAATCCCTCAGACCCTTCTAATTACCGGCCAATAGCTTTAACATCTCAGTTAGGGAAAACAATGGAACGAATGATTACTGAAAGGATGAATTATGTTCTAGAAACTAAACATATGATATCAGACTGTCAAAGTGGGTTCAGAAAGGGGAGAAGCACTATGGACTGTTCTATGTCTAGAATCAGAGATAAGGAAGGCTCAAACAAATAAGGAAGTAGTTGCTGCTGTATTTTTTGATATAGAAAATGACTATGGCAGGAATCTAAAATACGTTCAAAAGAAATTGCAGACTGCAATACTAAAAGTCGAGCAATGGGCAAATAGATGGGGTTTTATGTTATAGAAAACTAAATCACAGGTCATATGTTTTTCTAAGAGGCACAGAGAACTTTCATTGAAATTATATGGACAGAAATTGGAACAAGTGAGTGAGTTTAAGTTCCTTGGAGTAATATTTGATGAAAGCTGACTTGGAATAGACATATGTAAAAAACAAAGACAAAATGTAAAGATTAACAACTTAATGCGCTGTGTGGCAGGACAGGATTGGGGAGCAACAAGGAAAGCACTGCAGAACATATACTGGGCCCTCATGAGATCAAGCATTGAATATGGCAGTGTAGCATATGAAATGAAATGAAATGAAAATGAAATGAAAAATAATTTATTTATCCCAAAGGGAAATTCAGGATTGTAGTAGTTCAGATTGTGTTCAATATAATAATAATAACGATAATAACAATAATAATAACAATAATTAATTCTGGACTTTGTTCATGAGGCTGATGGCTGCTGGCAGGAATGATCTTCTGTACCTCTCAGTCTTACATCGGACCTGAAGAAGCCTCTCACTGAACACACTCTTCTGTCTCACCACCGTGTTGTGGAGAGGGTGTGAAGAGTCCTCCATTATCTTCATCAGCTTGTGCACTATTCTTTTTTGGACGATCAGCTCCAGCGGCTCCAGAGTTACTCCAAGCACAGAAGCAGCTTTCTTGATCAGTTTGTTGATTCTCTTCAAGTCTCTGGTTCTGATGCTGCTGCCCCAGCAGATCGCTGCGAAGCTGATTGCACTTTCAACAACAGACTTATAGAAGATGTGCAACATTTTGGCACAGATGTTGAAAGATCTCAGCTTCCTTAAGAAGTAGAGTCTGCTCAGACCTTTCTTGTAGATGTACTCAGAGTTGCATTTCCACTCAAGTCTATTGTCCAGCTGAACTCCAAGGTACTTGTATTCCTCCACCACCTCCACCTCCTTTCCCAGGATGGAAACACATCTATGTGTATTCTTGTTCCTCTTGAAGTCAACAATCATCTCTTTTGTTTTGTTGGTATTCAAGATGAGATGATTGTTACCGCACCATTTTACAAACTGACCAACCAGTTCTCTGTACTCTGCTTCCTGTCCATCACTGATACACCCAATAACTGCGGAGTCATCAGAGTATTTCTGCAGATGACATGACTCAGAGTTGTACTGGAAGTCTGAGGTGTACAACATGAAGAGGAATGGTGAAAGTACAGTCCCTTGTGGTGTTCCAGTGCTTCTGACCACCTTCTCAGACACACAACTATTCAGTCTCACAAACTGTGGTCTGTTTGTGAGGTAGTCATAAATCCAGGTGGTTATGGAGGTATCCACCTGGAATCCATGGAGCTTCTCACAAAGCAGAGCTGGCTGAATCGTATTAAAGGCACTTGAGAAGTCAAAGAACATGACCCTCAAAGTGCTGCCTGACTGGTCCAGATGAGAGTGGGCTCTCTGAAGCAGGTAGATGATGGCGTCTTCAACCCCAAGCCCATTACGATATGCAAACTGTAATGGGTCTTGAAAGGTGTTCACCTGCTTGTTGGGGTGAGCCAGTAGGAGTCTCTCCAGGACTTTCATGATGTGAGATGTCAGGGCAACTGGTCTGTAGTCATTTGGTTCAGCAGGTTGTGGTTTTTAGGCACTGGAACAAGGCAGGGTGTTTTCCACAGCACCGGAATTCTTTCTGACTCTGGCTGGTGTTGAACAGGTGCTGAAGAATTAGACATAACTGTTTAGGGCAGGTCTTGAGAACTCTGGGACTGACACCATCTGGACCTGCTGCCTTGTTCTGGTTCAGTTTCTCCAGTTGTTTCTTGACTTGATTACAGGAGACAGAAAAAGTGGAGGAGGAGGCAGCGGAGGTTTCAGGAAGTCCTGATTTGGATGGAGATGAGGCTTTATCCATGTCCTTGACTGAGCTGCAGGGTGACAGAGTGGGGCAGTGACAGGAAAGCTGTGGGTTCAGGGAGGGTGTGTGATCTGTTGGGTTAGAGGCAGGAGGTGAGCTGAACCTATTGAAGAACATGTTCAGTTCATTAGCTTTGTCCAGACCTCCGTCAGTTTGATCCCCCTTTATCTTGAAGCCAGTGAACTTCTTCATTCCTGACCACACATCCCTCACGTTGTTTTGCTGAAGCTGACTTTCCAACCTTTTCCTGTAGTCCTCCTTGCACTTCTTCGTTTGTGTTTTCAGTTGTTTTTGTGTTGACTTCAATAACTCCCTGTCTCCATCCCTGAAGGCTTCCTTTTTGATGTTCAGCAGCTTTTTCAGGTCACTGGTGATCCAGGGTTTGTTATTGGGGAAGCACCTCACTGTTCTTGTTGGAAAGATGCTGTCCACACAGAAGTTTATATAATCTGTCACACATTCAGTCAAGGTATTGATGTCATCTCCATGCGGTTCACAGAGGACACTCCAGTCTGTAGCCTCAAAGCACCCTCTCAGAGCATCTTCAGCTTCATTGGACCAGGTTTTAATAGTCTTTCTGATGATTGGTTGTTGCTGAACGATGGGCTTGTAGGAGGAGGTGAGAAGAACCAGATTATGGTCCTTCCTAAAGGTGGCAGTGCAGAGGCGCTGTATACATTTTAAATATTTGCATAGAATAAGTCCAATGTTTTGTTTTCTCTGGTGGAGCAGCTGACAAACTGATGGAATGTTGGTAGAGTTTCAGAGAGGGAGATGTTGTTAAAATCTTCAGAGATCGCCACAAAAGCGTTTGGATGTTGTGTTTGAAGCCTGGCAATTACAGAGTTAATAACATCACAGGCTGCGTCTGGGGCGGTACCAGGTATTATATAAACCGCTACCAGAATAACACATGT
Source organism: Scarus forsteni (assembly GCA_036419115.1). Taxonomy (NCBI): domain Eukaryota; kingdom Metazoa; phylum Chordata; class Actinopteri; order Labriformes; family Labridae; genus Scarus; species Scarus forsteni. Next base: position 1,380,231 of record JAZDUH010000238.1, on the reverse strand, counting down.
GAACTCTCTGGGTAAATAATATGGGTGAAAACTCACAGCTAGCAGTTCAATGTCTCTTGTGCAGATCTTCTCTTTAACAGTGACATGTCCAGGATGACACCAACGCTGGTTAACCAGCACTGCAATTCCACCTCCCTTTAGCTTTCCACTGAGTTGTTTGTTGCGGTCTGCACGGACCGTCATGAAGCCGTGTACAGATGCATTACAGTCTGGGATGTGTTCATGCAACCATGTCTCAGTGAAGCACATAATACTGCATTCTCTGTATTCTTTCTGAGACCTGGTTAGCACCCGGAGCTCGTCAATTTTGTTAGCTAGCGATCTTACGTTACCCATCACAACAGTTGGAAGAAACGGTTTAAATCTTCACCGTTTTTCTCTCTGCCTCACTCCTGCCCTACATCCTCCTCTCTTTCTTTTCAACTCCATTGGGATTTGAGGTGATATTTCACTGATGATCTTGAGTTTGGAGAGCATTATCAGTTGATCCCGGTGGTAAACAAGTCTCGTTGCCATGGAGACTCAGCATAACAAGTCTTGAAAAAGCCAAAAAATATCCAGAAAATCTCCCGTGTAGCACAGCCTCGGAACCAGCGTCAGAAATCCTCTTGGGCAAACCAAAAATGACAGCTAATGTATTAAAAAAAGAATATTACAAAAAATCACAAAAGTTAAGACTGAGCTACTACAATTTGCAGCCACTTGGCGGCGCATTCCAGAACATACATATATGTCAGCAGCTGAGAGTAATCTTAAAAAACTTGATGTGGAACAAGCTCAAGCCTTAAGACTGTGCATAGGGGCATTTAAGACATCACCTATTAGTGCCATACAGGTTGAAATGGGAGAAATGCCCCTGCGCATCAGAAGAATTCAAAGTTTACTTTCATATTGGGTTAATTTACAAGGACATGAGGACTCACATCCAACAAAGACAGTATTAAAGGAATGTTGGAAACACAACAAAAGTAACTTCCGGAGCTTGGGATGGGTTGAGAATATTACAGCAGAAAAAGCAGGCCTATATAACATTTGTTACAGTCCAACAGTCCCATGTTTGAAAATCCCTCCATGGTTGATAACAGAACCAAAAGTAGACAGGACCATTCAAAAGAAAATCAAAGCAAAAGGTAAAGCAGAGAAAGCTCTGTATGTAGCCCAAAAACGTCTTGAGCAAGTCTTTATGGATAAAAAGGTAATCTATACAGATGGCTCAAACAATCCATTGACAGGACGTACTGGAGCAGCAGCTTTCATACCCTCACATAACATAGCCATTAAAAAAAGGACATCAGACCATCTATCTGTTTACACTGTTGAATTAGTTGCAATACCAATGGGACTTCAATGGATAAAGGAGAATAACATGAAGAATACTATAATAACATCAGCTAGTTTATCAGCCCTCACAAGCATTGAAGCTGGAACATCTTGCAGACCAGATATCATATATGAAATATACTATGTGCTTTACAGTCTTGAAAGCAGTACTGCAAACATCAGTTTTATTTGGGTTCCTGCACATGTGGGTATAGAGGGTAATGAACAAACAGACATACTAGAAAAACAGTCATTGAGAATAGAAACTGTTGATTTACAAATCACATTAAGTAAAACAGAAGCTAAATCAATCATTAAGACCTACACTCAACAACTATGGCAAGAATACTGGGAAATTAATGACACTGGAAGGAATTTAAATACAGTATACAGCAAAAGGTCACAGATAATAAGAAAATCATCACTAATAGAAGAGAAGAAGCAATAATTACAAGACTCAGAATAGGATGCGCAGGATTAAATAGTACTCTTCATATTATGGGCAAACATCCTACAGGACTATGCTCTATTTGCAGTAAACTAGAAACAGTACAACATTGCAATATGGATTGTAACAGATATGTACAAGAGAGGGAAAGGCTCAAGGAATCACTCAAAAAACAGTATTCAGTTTAAATTAAAGGGTATACTCGGGGAAAATCTACAACAAACATACAAAGAAATACTCTTTTTTCTCAAAAGAACAGATCTGATTAATAGAATTTAACAACTGCCAAATTCAGAACCACACCCCAGTTCAGTAGGTGGTGGTAATACACCTTTTTAGATGGTTGCCAACTGCCATAAAACCCCAAAGAAGAAGAAGAAGAAGAAGAACATTTACCGGCAGATAGAGATCGGACTTCAGCATGCCTAAGTGGAGGGGTTACTGCTGCAGTGTTGTGGGCTGTAACAAGCCACAAACTTCCTTACACAAGGTGCCTAACTCTGAAGATTTAAAAACTAAGTGACTGGAGTTCATTTATGATGGAAAGTGCCAGAAAAACCAAGTGAAAATGTGCATGTTTGTTCCAGTCACTTCACAGCTGACAGTTTCGCAAACTTTGGACAGTACACAAAGGGGCTCGCAAATAGACTGGTCCTTAATCCAGGATCAGTGCCAACCATCCGCCAGCAAACTACTGACCCTGGAAATGTGAATATTTCAAATGCTGTGTGCTGTTATTTTGTTAATTGCTACGAGCTGCTAACAGCAGAGGGAAGAGGAGCAGATGTAAGAGCTATTCCTCTGTGTTAGCTTCAGGAGGCTAAGTTTAGCTGCGGTTAGCCTGTTGTTTTAGCCTGTAATGTTACAATAAATGAGCTTCGCTGTTTTCTAACCATGTTGTGTCTTTTCTGGGCCGTAATATTAGTTTCTATGGTCAATTATTTTGCTGGCTGCTGTGAGATGTACAGCAGTCTGAGTACGAGGCCTGCTACTCTCACTGAGGTATTGTAATTAACCCTTATGATGTCCTGGGGTCATTTTGGACCCCAAACGAAAACTTTTTCTGTCATAACATTCTTGTTTTGTCATCAAATGGTATGAAAATAACAGGGGTTGTTTAATACAATGATCTTCACAACTAAAATAAATTTGAAGTAATTTGATTGAATTATGAGTGTTTTTTTAAATTAAGTAACGTTCGTCATCCTCTGGGGTCCAAAAATACCCCACAGCACAAGGGGTGCAAAGGGGCAAATTGTCATGCCATACTGCCCCCCCCCAACAGCACACACACACACGCACACACACACACACACATATACACACAAACAAACAGACACAAGTGCATTCACACACGCACACACACACACAAACAAACAAAGTGCATTCACACACACACACCTGTGCACACACAGACACACACACACACACACACACACACACACACACACACACGCAAACAGACACAAGTGCACTGACACACAGACACACACACATGCGTGCCCACACCCTTTGATGTGTTGGGGTCAACCGATGGTCAAGACAACAAAAAATATCAAGAAAAAACAATCAGGTCTTCTCTCACGGATTTTGGGGCATTTTACATTTTACTCTGAGAGAGACAGGCAGCAAAATGAGGAGGCAGAAGCGGTATACGGCACAGGGGGTTCATGAGCTAATTTTTAGCAAAGTTATGGAGACAAATAATTGGGAGGAAATGCTGAAGAAGAGGAGGAAGAATCAACTGAGGAGGAAGAATCTGAGGAGGAGGACCCAGCTGAGACTGAAGAAAATTTCCTGTCAAACGATGAAACATTGATCTGGTCTTCCATCCCTCCCAGTGACAGATGACGATGTCGACAGCAGTAAGAGTGACAAGCCACCACGGTCCAACTCTATATGCAGTATCTCGTATTGATGACATAAAATCCACTTTTGATCTGTTTCTGCCCAAGCCTATTGAGGAGATAGTGCCAGCCATGACAAATAAGGAGGGACAACATGTGTATGGCAAGAAGTGAAGAAAGCTGGATCGAACAGATCTGCAGGCGTATGTGGGTGTGTTAATTCGCTGGCGCCTATCAATCAAGTAAAGAAGCTACAGCTAGTTTATGGCATGCCGAGTCTGGTGGGTCAGAGCCCCACAAAGTGACCTCCAATAGGCCACTAATGTGCACGCTTTCTGCTTGAACGGTCAAAAACCGACTCCTTGAGGGTGGTATGACAGTATGACATCCACTAGTGGGACCTGTACTTACAGCCCAACACCGTGCAGTCCGGTTGGCATTTGCCAGAGAACATCAAGGTTGGCAGATTCGCCATTAGCACCCTGTACTCTTCACTGATGAGATCAGGTTCACCCTGAGCACATGACAGACACGACAGAGTCTGGAGACGCCGTGGAGAGCGTTCTGCTGCCTGCAACATCCTCCAGCATGACCGGTTTGGCAGTGGGTCATTGATGGTCTGGGGGGGAATTTCTTTGGAGGGCCACACAGCACTCCATGTGCTAACCAGGGGTACCCTGACTGCCATTAGGGACCAGGATGAGATCCTGAGACCCATTGTGAGACCATATGCTGGTGCAGTGGGCCCTGGGTTTCTTCTGATGCATGACAATGTTAGGCCTCATGTGGTTGGAGTGTGTCTGCAGTTCCTGCATGGTGGGGGCATTGATGTTATGGACAGGCCTGCCCGTTCCCCAGACCCAAATTCAACTAAGCACATCTGGGACATCATGTCTCGCTCTGTCCAACAGCGCCACGTTGCACCACAGACTGTCCAGGAGTTGACTGATGCTCTGATCCAGGTCTTGGAGGAGATCCCCCAGAAGAGCATCACGTCTCATCAGGAGCATGCCCAGGCATTGCAGGGAGTGCATACATGCACGTGGAGGCCGTACACACTACTGAAGCTCATTTTGAGTTGTCTCGAGGAATCTCCACCAAAGTTGGATCAGCCAGTGATCTGATTTTCCACTTTGATTTTGAGTGTGATTCTGAATCCAGACCTCCATGGGATGAAGATCTTTATTTACATTACCCATTCCTATGTTGTTTTGTTTTCAACCCATTCCACTACGTAGTAAATAAAGATTTTCAATTGAGATATGTCATTATATGAGATCTAGGAGGTGTTGTTTGAGTGTTCCCTTTATTTTTTGAGCAGTGTATGTTTTATCTGTCAGGTAATGAATAAGAATAATGTTGAATAAAAAGTTGAAACAAAAATGTGTGATAATGTTATGTGTTGTGCTTTTTAACAGTCAAACCAGTTGGGGTCCAAATTGACCCCAGAGGACAATGAATGTTTCTATTTACTGCCATTTAAAAAAAAAATTAAATTAAAAAAAAAATCCTGATGGAAGTTTGACTTATACCAGTGTCTGATAATCTGTCGACGTATTTGCCTTTGATCTTTACTTTTTTTGAAATTATTCAGAATTTCAGTTTTGTGAAACTCAAAAAATAGCTATTATTTCATATAAATAAGGTATGACTTACCAAAAAAAGTGTAAAATTAGTATTAATAGGTTGGTCTGAAGTTGAATGAAAAGATGAAACCCAAATTTCTGTGACAATTTTATGTTTTGTGGTTTTTAACAGTCAAACCAGTTGGGGTCCAAATTGACCCCAGAGGACAATGAATGTTACTCTGTCGGGAGGACATCATGAGGGTTAATAAATTATCTCAGAAGGTATAAAAACTCATTTTGTGTCTAAATTGAGGACATGGGAAACGATCAGTGAATGCTGTGTTTCTCTGTGTTTTGCAGCACAGCATGTAAATATTGATAACGGGAAAGTATATATCTACGCTAACGTCGGCTCAAAACAGTGTATCTGTAGATGTGATAACTGGCTTCATTGGCCACAGCATCGTGATCACCAACAGGTTTAATCCGATTTAGATGTTTGAATATTCTCACAGTAGTCAAGAGGAATTTGACAGCGGGAGGATTATATTTACTCCTCATACAGCCCTCTTCTCCCCCTGTCTCTGTATTAGCTTCAGGAGGCTAAGCCTAGCTGCGGTTAGCCTGTTGTTTTTAGCCTGTAACGATAAATGAGCTCCGCTGTTTTCTAACATGAGGACTATGCGGGCAATGTAATTAATAAATTATCTCAGAAGGTATAAAAACTCATTTCATGTCTAAACTGAGGACATGTGAAACGACCAGTGAAGGCTGTGTCTCTCTGTGTTTTGCAGCACAGCATGTAAATATTGATAACAGGTGAAAGTATATTTCTACGCTAACGCTCAAAACAGTGTATCTGTAGATGTGATAACTGGCTTTATTGGCCACAGCATCGTGATCACCAACAGGTTTAATCCGATTTAGATGTATGAATATTCTCACAGTAGTCAAGAGGAATTTGACAGCGGGAGGATTATATTTACTCCTCATATACCTTCTCATGTCCCCTCTGTCTCTGTGTTAGCTTCAGGAGGCTAAACTTGGCTGTGGTTAGCCTGTTGTTTTTAGCCTGTAATGTTTCTCTGTGTTTTGCAGCAGATTATGTAAATATTGATAACAACAGGGAAAGTATGTTACTACGCTAACATCGGCTCAGATCAGTGTATCTGCAGATGTGATCACTGGGTTTTCTGGCCTCTGCCGTTATCTCCAAACTAATTTAATCAGATTTCTGGGAGTTTAAACACTCAGGAATGCCCACAGAATGCTGTCATATGAGCTGTGTGACTGGGAGGATAAGTTAGAATTACTAACACGTCAGTGATTTACGAAAAACGGAGGGAGGCAAATAAGATAGTGATTTAGTTATCCTCCCGTTGTATTTACTAACAATATAAAGGCATAGATATTTTATAATGCATCACATAATGTGACATTTGTAAGAACCCATTAGCCCCTGAATAGCCTGTTGAATCTTATTTGAGACATACTTTTGATACATGTGTCTGATCAAAATGATCCAAAAATATCACAAAAAAACCCCTAATGAATACAGTCAGATAAATGATAAAAATAAAGGTCCTCAGATGAATTATCAGTTGCCAGAAACACCTAATGTATCTAATGAGTAACAAAAAATATATGTAACATCTAATGTAATTTATTTAGATTTCAGTACAACGTGAAATAAACATTTTATCAACAAAAAGGTAAAAATGCATGGCTCTAATTTGTGTTTTCATGCACTAACAGGTTAAATATTTTTCTTTCTTGTGTCTATGCTGGTCGACCTCAGGCAGCATCTTCTGATGGTGAACCGCTGGTTACAGTCAGCTTCTCAAAATCCAAGGAGGAAGGATGTACAGCAAAGCCAGTGAGAGCAGAGCCAGCTTTCCGTAAGTTAAACAATTCTTTATTAAAATCAACACATTTAAAAACATTGGCAAATAGGCATAGCATGGAAAGGAAAAGATAAAGGAAACTGGAATAAAAATGTTATCAAAATGGAATTGAGAATATATAATCAATAAGGACATTGTGACAATAAAAGACTTGAAAAAAAGAGTACAACACTGCAGTGAGGTGTTTTGGTTTTGGTGCCATTTCTTGTAAACATATATTTTTGTGTCTTACATTTCAGATCATGCAGATGCACTGTTGGACCTTGTCTTTGAGAAGGTGTTCCAGGACCCTGCCCCACACCTGAAGGAGCTGCAGAAAATACCAGACCATATGCTCCTTTTCCAAATAGCAGGAAGCGCTGAACCCCTCATACTGGTCTTCTGCATCAGGAAACTCTGCAGTACAACACAGGCAGCTCACAAAGGCTCTGTTGGCCAGGCATCTGTAAGGGCTGGACATGATAAGATTTTGTCAGAAATGAAAATTACTGTCATAGCCCAGATAGCAGATACATTTGGGCCAAATCTGGGCAACTTTTGGCTCTTGCGGCTCCGTTATGGCACCGGCAAGTGTTGTGTGGGCCAAGCCTGGCCCAGACATGCTGCGCCATGCTTGCTGTGAGTTGCGGCAAAACTTGTGTGGGCCAAGCCTGGCCCAAACATTCCAGGCCTGGCTTGATGTGGGTTGCGGCAAGCATTGCGTGGGCCAAGCCTGGCCCAGGTATCTCACACCGGGCTTGATCTGGGTTGCGGCAAACATTGCTAGGGCCAAGCCTGGCCCAGACATGCTGCGCCATGCTTGCTGTGAGTTGCGGCAAAACTTGTGTGGGCCAAGCCTGGCCCAAACATTCCAGGCCTGGCTTGATGTGGGTTGCGGCAAGCGTTGAGTGGGCCAAGCCTGGCCCAGGTATCTCACACCGGGCTTGATCTGGGTTGCGGCAAACATTGCTAGGGCCAAGCCTGGCCCAGACATGCTGCGCCATGCTTGCCCAAACATCCAGCTTGAGTGGGCCAAGCCTGGCCCAGGTATCTCAAGCCTGGCTTGACATGGGTTCCTGGCCCAAACATCCCAGGCCAGGCTTGATGTGGGTTGCGGCAAGCATTGCGTGGGCCAAGCCTGGCCCAGATGTCCCTCGCCAGCCTTGATGTTTGTTGCGGCAAACATTGCGTGGGCCAAGCCTGGCCCAGACATGCTGCGCCATGCTTGCTGTGAGACGTGGCAAAACTTGTGTGGGCCAAGCCTGGCCCAAACATCCCAGGCCAGACTTGAAATGGGTTGCGGCAAACATTGCGTGGGCCAAGCCTGGCCCAGACATGCTGTGCCATGCTTGCTGTGAGTTGCGGCAAAACTTGTGTGGGCCAAGCCTGGCCCAAACATCCCAGGCCGGGCTTAACATGGGTTGTGGCAAGCATTGCGTGGGCCAAGCCTGGCCCAGGTGTCTCACACCGGGCTTGATTTGGGTTGCGGCGAGCATTGCTAGGGCCGAGTCTGGCCCAGACATCCCATGCCTGGCTTGACATGGGTTGCGGCAAACCTTGTGTGGGCCAGGCCTGGCCCAAACATCCCAGGCAGGGCTTGACATGGGTTGTGGCAAGCAATGCCAGGGCCCAGTCTGGCCCAGACATCCCACACCAACCTTTATGTAGGTTGCGGTGAACTTTGCGTGGGACGTGCCTGGCCCAAATGTCTTACACCAGGCTTGTTGCTGAATTAGTAGCCCATTTAAAAAAAAGTAATCCATATTCAACTTATTGTTATATTATCCCAAAATACACAATTTTGACTTTTTTTTGCAAGTGCGTTATTGAAAAAAATGCGGTATAAAAGAACAGATGTTGCCCTTCTAGCGTGTTAAATTATTATTTTTCCTTGTACCTAAATGTTATAAAAGTGTTTTTATTCATTAGGTGTGTTTTGATGTTCCCTTTATTTTTTGAGCAGTATATAATTTATATAAATATATAGTCAGTGTGTATTGAAAGCCGTGGGTACACTACACACCTAGTAGATATTAATCTTTCTCTTCAAATATATCTATTTAACAAAATTATCTGCCACAGCATGTGGTCAGAGTTCTATGGAGCCTCAGAGGTGCTCCCTCACTATGTTATAGTGAGGGAGAACCTCTGACAGCATTGACAGCATTTTATTACATTATTTCACCGCGAAACACTGTATTAAGACTATCCACAGCAAAAACACAGCAAATTCTATGAACCGCAAGGACTTGTGGGACCTGCCGCTGATTTTCAACATTTTCACGGTTTATGCCACCAAGAAAAAGAAGTTAGTTCTACATATTCTGTCAAGGTAATTTACCCTTTTTTTCTACCTTTGCTTTTACTACATATTGTCATTTTGAACGAGTGTGATGTTCACCATATTAATTCCTCTTTTCTCTGACACTTTTTATTCAACACAGCCAATGCTCTTCCTGTGGATAGCCGTGTGACACCCATCTCACCAAAGGCTGCATGTAACGCCAACCACACAGAGTGATTTGATTTACAGATGCTTCTTGAGTATCAAACCAGAAACGGGCTTCAAGGTAAAGATATACTGTATTTAAATATATTATTATTTTTTATTATTATTTTAATACAAAATTAAATGTTACTATAGCACATTTCAGCCTTTTTTAAGGACTAACTTCCCCACAGACTTCTTCACTGTAGACTTAGTCTTCATATAAAGTTAGGCACAATTTTGCCTCTTTTTTAAACAATACATTGTGCAATATGAGAACTAACTTCTTCATGGACTTACTACAACAAAGTGACATATGAGTTTTTTCTTTGATGGTCCTCGATCAAATGTTGGGTCCCTAAACTGGCCCACAGTCATTCAAGCTTTGAGAACCCTGTTAAAATGTTTATAACTCTGTAGGAGTTTATTTTAGTCAATATAATGCAGTCCCTCTCGGACTCTCTCTCTGCTCCTGCTGCAGGGGCGGAGTTTCTCTGTTCTGCACCCTGCATACCTGCCTCCCATCATCTCATCAACTCCCCTATTTAAGACGGCCCAGAGGGAAGTCTGGGCTTCCCTGCTTAGGCTGCTGCCCCCGCGACTGAATTTTGAAATATCTTACGGTGTGAGTTAAATTGTAAATTTACAGTAAATTATTGGTTAATTGCATTACTTTTACAGTAATTCATCGTAAATATCTTAACAGCAGATTTACTGTATTTATTTCACAGTAATTTACAGGAAGTCCACAGCTAAATACTGCTGTATTACAGTAGTTCCTTGGGTCTGGCAACCGTGAATTTACAAACCCAAAACCATTGAAGTTGGCACGTAAATCGTAAATAAAAACCGAGTACAATGATTTGCAAATCCTTTTCAACTTATATTCAATTGAATACACAGCAAAGACAAGATACTTAATGTTCGAACTGAGAAACTTTATTTTCTTTTGGAAATAATCATCAACTTAGAATTTAATGGCAGCAACACATTGCAAAATAGTTGTCACAGGGTCGTTTTTACCACTGTGTTACATCGCCTTTCCTTTTAACAACACTCAGTAAATGTTTGGAAACTGAGGAGACCAATTTTTGAAGCTTTTCAGGTGGAATTCTTTCCTATTCTTGCTTGATGAACAGCTTAAGTTTTTCAACAGTCCGGGGTCTCCGTTGTTGTATATTACGCTTCATAATGTGCCACATATTTTCAATGGGGGACAGGTCTGGATTACAGGCAGGCCAGTCTAGTACCTGCACTCTTCTACTACGAAGCCACGCTGTTGTAACACGTGCAGAATGTGGCTTGGCATTGTCTAACTGAAATAAGCAGGGGCGTCCATGAAAAGACGTTGCTTGGATGGCAACATATGTTGCTCCAAAACCTGTATGTACCTTTCAGCATTAATGGTGCCTTCACAGATGTGTAAGTTACCCATGCCTTGGGCACTAATACACCCCCATACCATCACAGATGCTGGCTTTTGAACTTCACGCCTATAACAGTTCTTTTCCTCTTTGGTCCGGAGGACACGACGACCACAGTTTCCAAAAACAATTGTAAATGTGGACTGGTCAGACCACAGAACACTTTTCCACTTTGCATCAGTCCATCTTAGATGAGCTCGGGCCCAGCGAAGCCGGTGGTGTTTCTGGGTGTTGTTGATAAATGGCTTTGGCTTTGCATAGTAGAGTTTTAACTTGCACTTACAGATTTAGCGATGAACTGTAGTTACTGAGCCCATGTGGTGATATCCTTTACACAGTGATGCTGGTTTTTGATGCAGTACCGCCTGAGGGATCGAAGATCACGGGCATTCAATGTTGGTTTTCGGCCTTGCCGCTTACGGGCAGTAATTTCTCAAGATTCTCTGAACCTTTTGATGATATTATGGACCGTAGATGATGAAATCCCTAAATTCCTTACAATAGCTGGTTGAGAAATGTTGTTCTTAAACTGTTGGACAATTTGCTCACACATTTGTTCACAAAGTGGTGACCCTCGCCCCATCTTTGTTTGTAAATGACTGAGCATTTCAGTGAAGCTGCTTTTATACCTAATCATGGCACCCACCTGTTCCCAATTAGCCTGTTCACCTGTGGGATGTTCCACATAAGTGTTTGATGAGCATTCCTCAACTTTCTCAGTCTTTTTTGCCACTTGTGCCAGCTTTTTTGAAACATGTTGCAGGCATTAAATTACAAATGAGCTATTATTTGCAAAAAAATTACAAAGTTTACCAGTTCGAATATTAAGTATCTTGTCTTTGCTGTGTATTCAATTGAATATAGGTTGAAAGGAATTTGCAAATCATTGTATTCTGTTTTTTTTTTTTACGATTTACAAAACGTGCCAACTTCACTGGTTTTGGGTTTGTACAATAAAGTGTTGTTGTTTTAATGTAAACTACTGTGAATTAATTACAGTAAATTGATGTGAACATATTTACAGTGACTTGCTGTGAAAGTAATGCAATTAACTTACTGTAATTTTAAAGGGGAAATTTTTACAGGAGTGCTCTAACTAGGCTCTTTACCATTCCTGTTGGCTAAAAAAGAATTACATCTTGAGTGATTATAGAGTTGCGGAAACTTAAAGGATAAGGACATGTTTTCTTTCTATTATTTGGGAAAATTATAGAAAGAATTGTGTTTCCTGTGAATGCAACATTGAGACTGAATTAAATGTAATGCTGTTAAGGATTTATGGCTGTCTTTTCAAAATTGGTTGATATCTAAACAACATTTCCTTCTTTGTCATGGCCATTTGTTAAAGTTGGAGTCCAGTCAAAGGAGAACAATGCAGATTTCCTGGTGAACAATTTCATAGTTTTTTGCAAATTTTTCATTCATAAATGCAAGTATTTGAAAATTAGACCCCAGATCATTGGTTTTTAAAACAATTTAACATTATTTTAAAAGTTCTTGCATTTGGTAAAGTCTGAAAAAGCTCAGAAATTGTTTACTTTATTAAACTCATGTGTACTATTGGATTAAGGCCCTCTCATTGTCTTTGTGTGGTGTTTGTTTTTTGTGATATTGTTGTTTAGGCTGTATCGTATATCCTATTGGTTTTATAGCTGTCCCAACTTTAGGTAAGTGTTATTGTAATCTTATGCCTTTAATGTTTGGATAAGATGTATCGGTTAATAAAGTAATAAAAAGAAGGGAAAAGAAATATTATAGCGTTCTCTCACTAAAATATAGCGATTAAAAGCCTTATTTATCCCGTCCCCTCACTTTATTATAGTATTGGTAACGCTTTTATAAGGCGTCCCTCGTCTTTGTAAATTATTCTGCACCCTGACACCTCCGGGGCTCCGTAGAGAGTCCATCAGGCTCACAAAGCTGCAGAGATGGAATCTGGGAAATGTAGTCCGTTAGCAATCGTGATTGTGTGAATTAGTAACCCTCCTCACTACATTTCCCAGCATCCCACTCTTCCTGCGCGCCAATTCACCTCATCTCCCCTGCAACGGCAGAAAAACGGCAAAAACGGCATATCAGCTAACTGTTCTGTATTCGCCTGGTCTTCGGATAAACTTCTTGGTGGCCGGTTCTGCGGTGTCCGACTAGTTGGTGGGTAATCACACAGCGACAGTTAAAAACAAAATCACACAAAAATACATGTACTTATAGTAGAAGACGTTCGAAGATTGATAAAATAGCGGTTAGCTGTGTGGTTAGCTGTTAGCTAACATTGTAACGCTAGCACTTTTCAATGGCAGTTTTAGAGGAAAACGCCATCTTACAGGGTTCCCGCGGATCCTTGAAAATTCCTACTTGTAAAAATAAGGCCTTAATTGGCATTAAAATGTCTTAAATCCAGTTTTCATAAGTCTTAAACATTTGACCACATTGGTAAGACTTATGTTAGATTGAACTAGAAATATTTAGTAACATATTTTTCAAAAATAATTCACCGATTTACTCTCATGGCAACATCATGTAATCACAATAGCAGAACTAGCAAAACAGTGATGTGGTTGCACCAGGATCTTTCAGAGCAGACGCATGTCTTGTTTCTAACTACAGTGCTTTGAGAGAGAAATAAGAATGGTGAAAATTTGGCAAAAAATCCAAAAGTGAAAAAAACCAAAAAAAAAACAGGCATGTAATTGCAAAAAATAGTATGAAAGTGGTAAAAGGTTAATAAATTGGTGCAAAATAGGTATGAAATTGAAAAAAATGGAGAAAAATTTGTAAAGAAAAAATCCAAAAGTGTCTTAGGAAAATTGACTATGGCAGCAAAATTGGGAATTAAATTTGATTTTAAATTTCAAAACCATGTAAAAATTAAAAAAATGGTTCTGACAGTGGCCAAAAAAAGATGAATGTGGGCAAAATAGGCATAAAGTTGTAAAAAAAAATGGGTAAAAAGAATGCAAAAAGTGATGTTTTATTTAAAATAAACATTGGGTTAAAATTGCCTCTAACCCAGGTAATTCATGTGATGATTTTGTTTCGTTGTTTTGTTTGTTTCAATTTTGGTTCGTTGTTGACTTGGTCTTAAATTTGATTTCAGACGGCCTTAAAAAAGTCTTAAAAATTCTTGAATTTAACTTGGCTTGAGCTGTACGAACCCTGAACTCATCTTTAAATAGGCTTGATCAAACCCTTTCAAGAGTAAGTTCAGATGGCACACAAGTTTTGAAAGGTCCCTGTTCAACTGGTTTCCATATTTAAAGTGAATAAAGAATGCAGACCCTTTGGTAACAGGCAGTATTTTGGTTTATGCTTAATTATTAATGTGTGTAATACGATGAAGTCTTGCAATTTTAGCAGACCTGACATCAGAATTATTTCATATGCTCTTTTGGAGCAGCTTTATCAATTACTTCTATTGTCCTCTTTTGTAAAATAAATAAAGACTTTAAATTAGTACTTTATGAATTACCCCACACCTCTAAGCAATACATCTAATATGGCAAAATCAAAGAACAATAAAGGATTCTCATTGCCTTATAATTTAACATCTACTTTACTTTGCTCAAAACAGCAATGTTTTTAAAGATATTCTTTTTAACATTTGCTAAGTGTGACTTCCATCTCAGTTTTTCGTCAATAAGAACTCCTAGAAACCTGAATTCAGGCACTGTCCCAATATTAATACCATTAAAACTTAGATGAACATCGTCAGGGCATTTTGATTTGTAAACAGCGATAATTTGTCTTACTTAGGTTTGAAGACAATTTATTTTCATCGAGCTATTTCTGAAGTAGGACCATTTCTTTTTCAATAATTTTCATCCATAATTCAAAGCGTAAAATCTTTGATACATCACAAAGGTCATTGATATATAAAGTAAAAAGTTTAGGCCACAATACAGAGCCCTGAGGGACTCCACATGTCATAGTTTTTAACTCAGACTTGTGCCCTACATACTCTACATATTGTTGCCTGTTTTGTAAATAACTGATAACCCAATTTAGTAATATACCTCTAATTCCATATGTTTGTAGTTTGCATATCATTATGCTATGGTCGAGTTCCAAATGCCTTTTTATGGTCAAAAAAAATTCCAACTATATGATTCTTGTTTTCCAACTCTGTAATGTCCTATGTGATTTTCACAAGTACCATAGTTGTAGAGCAAGCACTTAGAAAGCCAAACTGATTGTCATGTATCAAAGAATTTTTTTCAAGAAAACAAGTTTTTTCACAAAAAGTTTTTCCAGTAATTTTGAGAATTGAGAAAGCAAAGATATTGGTCTAGAATTTGTGAGGATGTGGCTATCACCAAATTTAAAAAGTGGAGTAATTGTAGCCCCTTTCAACTTATCTGGAAAAACACCATTATTGAAGGACAAGTTGAATATATATTTTAATGGTCTGATCATGCAATGCAGAGTTTCTTTAACAATGAACATATCTAAGCCATCACTATCACATGAATATTTACTTTGGAATTTAGATATGATCGTAATAATTTCATTCTCACTAACTTCTCCAAGATATAAAGACTGCATGATTATGTTTTAATTTTTCCAACTTTTTTCATTTATTTATTTCATTTTTTTAAATCAAGTAATTTGTTTCGAAATATATGTATGCAGACTACTTGTGTTAACCAGTGACCAGTAACAGTGACTGATGTGTCTCTCTCCATACAGAGCGGTGATTGGCTTACGTGGGTGTACTGGAAAAACAGGTGACATGAATTATAATGAGCGTAGGAAAATAAAGAGAAGAGCCAGAACAAGAGTTGATAATTTTTTGCACCAACTAGACGACAAAAATGACAACCAGGGCAAATGTGAAGCTATTGATAGCTATGATGATGACAGTGAGACAGAATCTGTTAGGGAAGGATGCCTTGAAGGGATGAAAGAACCTGATACCCAAGTTGATCAGATGGTGCTAGATGAGGAGAGATGTCTTGACGGTGAAGGCTGCAGTGGCTATAATGCTGGTAGTAGTGTGGTGAGTGACTCTGAAAGTTTATTGGGCAGCTTAGCTGACTGGGCAGTTAGGTTTGGAGTGTCTTTAGTGGCTCTGTCAGCCTTATTGTCAATTCTCAGGATCCATTTTCCTTTCTGCCAAAGGATGGAAGGTCGCTTCTGAAAACAAAGACTGACTACAAAGTGGAAATGCTTGCTGGTGGCTCATTTCACTATTTTGGCATAGTAAATGCTATCCAAAGAAAGTTCACCAGATTATTGTCATCTTTTCCAGAACACACTGTATTTCAGTTGCAGCTCAATTTTGATGGATTGCCTCTTTTTAAAAGCTCCTCCATCCAGTTTTGGCCCATCTTAGGCAAATTATCAATGGTCTCTAAGAAGCCCTTTGTGATCGCATTGTTTTGTGGTACAACAAAGCCAAAAACACTCAATGACTATCTACAACATTTAGTTCAAGAGCTGAAAAACTTGAGTGCCGGCTTTATTTGTCAGGGGAAGACATTTTTCTTGAAAGTTTCCTCTGTAATTTGTGATGCTCCAGCAAGGGCGTTTATCAAAGGTATCAAGTCCCACACGGGATATTATGGCTGTGACAAGTGCTCACAAAGAGGAACATACACAAATCACCGTATGACTTTTCCCGAGGCAACTGCAACTCGTAGAACAGATGAATCTTTTCGATTAGGAACAGATGAAGATCACCACCTGACTCATTCTCCTCTTGAAAATACTGGAATTGATATGGTTGATGGTTTTCCCCATGATTATATGCATTTAGTGTGCCTGGGTGTTATGAGGCGTCTTCTTGAGTTGTGGGTAGGTACTACTGGCTTGCTGCGTACCAGAATTTCATCTCTTCAAGCATCCCTAATCTCGGAAAAACTATTGGCACTGGCACATCATATTCCATCTGAATTTGTCAGGAAGCCTCGGGCACTTAGTGAGCGGCATAGGTGGAAAGCAACTGAGCTGCGACAATTTTTGCTTTTCACTGGTCCAGTAGTTTTGAGAGATGTTTTGTTGCCTCAAATTTATGACAACTTCATGCTTCTCTCTGTTGCTATCTATATTTTGATTAGCCCGCAGTATTGTTTACAAATGAACCAGTTGGCTCATCATTTTCTTCTGTCATTTGTTAAGCATTATGGGTTGCTTTATGGCAAAGACCAATTAGTGTACAATGTTCATGGATTAGTGCATCTTGCTGATGATGTAAAGGTACATGGTCATTTAGACACTATCTCTGGGTTCCCATTTGAGAACTTGCTGGGTGAGCTCAAGAGAATGATCAGAAAAGCTGACAAACCTCTGGCACAGGTTATACGTAGGCTATCTGAACACGAACAGAGCGGTAGCAACTTTGATTCATCCGATCAGCAGGGGACCTCTTTAAAAACACCACATCAAGATGGGCCAGTACCAGAGTGGATTTCTGGCAATATCAGTCAGTTTAAGCAGTTGACAGCTGACGGGATCATTCTTAAAGCCTCAAGTAAAGATGACTGTATTGTCATTGATGGCAAAATTGCTTCTGTGCAGAACATAGTTGCATATGATGGCAGAGAGTATGCCATGTACCAGGAGTACAAGGTCAAGGAAGCACTCTACAGCTACCCCTTGACTCAAGGGAGCTGGGAATATACATTGTTTCACACTTGTGCCCTGTGATGCACTCTGTTGAGATTGTCAAGCCTGTGAAAAAGTGTGTGCGCTTGCCCCTGGGGAACAAGTTTGCAGTGTTCCCTCTTCCTCACACAAATGAAACCCATGCACTTGGTTTTAGTAGGGGTGTAACGGTACACAAAAGTCACGGTTCGGTACATACCTCGGTATGGGGGTCATGGTTTGGTACGTTTTACGGTACAGTGGGGAAAAGTAACAAAAGCTCACAAATGTACCAGGATATCTTTTTTTATTATTGATTATGAGCAGACCACAGCTTACTGCAAAGCTTCTTACCATCTTCTGTTATAAAAGTAAAAAAAATAAATAAAATAAAACATAAACGAAACATATTAGGAGGGCTCTCTCAACATTCATTCTATTAATACAGAGGAAAAGTAAAATAAAACCAGACAATAGTGCTGTACAGTGGTAGTCAAGTATAAACTGGTAATATTAGTTTCCTTTAGTTACCAAACACTTTCATTGTTGTATTGCACAGTTGGAGATATATATCCTAATCACCTTGGTCTTTTTTTTTTTTCCCTGTCGGTGTTATACTCAGAGTCTGGTTAAATGCAGCGGGATAAGCTGTTGCGCTGTCGACGTTTTTTCCTCACAACAGTGACGGACACGTCGGGATGATGTCACCTCCTGTATGTAATGTGTGTCAGCATGTTAGATGTATTACTCGCGACGTACGTCACCTCCGTGGAACACCGCCGACAGACAGTCTTTGTCCAGTCCACCACTCTTTTGCCATCGTTGTTGTATTGTACTGGGAATCCAAACTTTTCCCACACAGCAGATTTATACGATACTGGCGGTCTGCCAACTCCACACACTGCATCTCTCATCCATCATTTCTGCTTGTTCTTTCTTCTTCGTTTTTTTACCTGCTTGTTCTTCCTCTTCTTCTGTGGTAATGGCGGTGTCTGCCAGCTTTGAGGCTCATTACGGCCACCAAAGATTGGAGTCAGGACTCGCCTTTTTCTCTTTTCCTGTGTTTCTTTTACTTACTCATGTATTCGTCGTGAGATTGTGTGTACCGTCCCGTGACCCCGTATCGTGTTTGGGACTTAATACAAATACCGTTACACTCCTAGTTTTTCGTCTTCCTTTCTACATAGTTAAATCTAGTGTTTAGTTTGTAACAGTTCATTATATGTTTTGTTGTTAGTTTTAACTATAGTATTTCTTATTGTTAGGTTTTCACTGGCTCCTTTACATGATTGTGGTAAGTACAATTACAATGCAGTAATCTACAAATTAATTTTTTTTATGTTGAAATATATCTTTTGAATGAAATTATTTACCTGTTTATGTTCTTTTTCTTTTAGGAAATGTTTTACATAGTCATTTTTGAGTCCACAAATGAAGTGGAGGTAGTTCCAGCGAATTGGGTTAAAAATAACACCTGTCTGTGGCCACCTTACAAACGTGAAGATGTTGGAAAAGCAATAAGATCACAGGAACAACCTGGAGCACGTTGGATTCCGTGACAAAATCAGCGTTTTATTAAGCAAAGGTAAGGAGGAAGCCATAATTCACACTCTGTACTTTGCATCTAATTTTTGTTTCTGTTATGTTCACTCAGTTTATCTTTACCTTCATAGCTACATATGAGGAAGCAAGAGTCAAACTGCCAGAAGCTGAAAGATTCACGGATTTGACTGATTCAGAAGACCAGCCACAGAGACGTAAACGGAGGATAATGTAAGTTAAAGGAACAATGGAGTCGCAATGGTAAAAGATGAAGTGAGTCAAGTTACAGCCTTGCACAATTCTATCTGTCCTATTTATTTTCTAATGCAGGAAGAAGAATCGCTTTCAAGATGATACGGATAGTGAAGATGAGATGTCGGGAGCATCTACTTTACCTAGACCTCCAGAAGTGGCCACTGCAAGGATGCTGTCACCCTCACTCCCACAATGTAAGGGCATTAATGTCTACAGATGGGATAATGTATTGCGAGACCAAAAGAAAAGTCAATATAAATGACGTTTCAAATTTTGCTTGGATGAAAAATGAATCATGAAGCCTTTTCTAAATGTGTAGAAACGTGACAGTGAAAAATTAAAAAATTTTCAGTACACACTAGAGTGTAAGGACAGGCACATTTTATTCAAGAAGTGTTAAAGCCGGAAGAACAAGGCACACATGTTGCTTCATCAGATTCGCTCCAGATTGTCCAGGTGTCTGCTTAAATAATCAGGGACACCTACACTGGGGGAGGAGGAAACGGGGACATCAATCAGATCAACCAATGACACACAGACAGTGATCACAACTCTTATTTGGAGGTAGAGTGAGAGAAGTATAAATAAAAGAGAAAGAAATTAGTTTAGGTACTTGTTAAGACCCAATACAATACATTGGTAGACTATAAATGCAAAATACATATTACTGTACATAAAATAAGAAAATAGTGTTAGATACTTCTTAGACCCATTACAATATGAGATAACTTTAATGCAAAATACATGGCTGTACCAACTCATGCAACTCAACTCAAGAGAGTGAATACTGTAAAAATATATAACTGCACCCCAGTGTAGGTGTCGCTGATTACTTAGGCAGACACCTGTGGACATTCAGGAGCAAATCTGATAAAGCAACATGCGTAATGTGTGCTCTCCCGGTTTTAACTCTTCTTGAATAAAATGTGTCTGTCCTGACACTGTAGTGTGCGCTGGAAGTTTTTTAATTTTTTACTGTAGCTTATCCTGCACCAGCTGGCACCTAAAAGTAGCACTGTGTTGCTATGAACAGAGATTTTTGTGTTTTGCATAGAAACATAAGTTGATTATATCATTTCATCCCTACTGATGTCCTTTTCTGTAATTTTTTTCCATTGTGGACATGGCTTTAAGATTAATACAGAAATTCTTTTGTTTCTATAGCTGTGACCACAGGAAGCTCAGAAAATGAATTCATTGTCGGCAGAGAATGTAAGTGACCTTAAAGAGTTTTTGATTTATAGTCATTTGCACTGTAGGTGCTCATAGGTAGATTAAATCAAGTTATTGGACAAAATGACATGCTTTCCCCTAAAGGCTAGAGAGAAGACTCCACCGCCGCCACAGTACTTTAATATCTGATTTACCCCTAGTGGATGTAGAACAAAGCAACTCTGATTTATCCCACATTTCGTATTACAGTGGCCAGAGGGTGGGAAAACCGGTGTGAAAGTGTTTTAAGTATAGTAATACAAACATTATAGTACAGTATGTGGAAATGTGCCATTTGTAAGTCTATGGTGAAAGTATTCCTTCACTTTTAAGCACCTTTGGCTGTGATTGTCCTGAACATACCAACAAAGTCCTATTAGAAATTGTGTTTAATCCATCAATATATGATATCTGCAGGATTTTATCACGATTTTTTATTTATAGATATTTTTATGATGCCTTCCCCAGCTCAGAACATTTAAAAAGTATTGTTTTGCATTTGTTCTACCTCTGGTATGGGGGTCTGTAGATTTTTGGTGCCCTCTCACTAGACAATAATTCACTGTCCTGCAGAGAAAAGTCACCCCTTTAAAGTGGATGTCACTTGAGGGGAAATGTAATCTTAAAAATTGCAATCCCAGAGATGTGTCCAAAATATAAAATTTAATGCACAACTTAAATAGACCAAGCAGTTCTGTTTCCCCCGTACATAGTTTCCCTATGTACTCAGTATGTTAATGACCTAATTCATTAATTAAATAAGCCGCTTTTCCGCCGACCAATCCGGCACGGGCCAGTTTGGTTCAGTATGGGGGTTGCTTATGCCTGGTCCTGTTTGCATTTCCACAACCTAGAGGGACCCCTCTTGGTGGGCGGCCAAATGCCGGTCGCTACGTCATAGCAGCGCAACACTACTGTTTACCCTGCTAATAAATTCAATGAAGGTGAAAATCACGACACAGTAAACAAAGAGCAATAATGTAAAACATAGAACAACTCGTCATCTTTAAGATCACCATGTGGCTTTTTGCTAAAAAAGATCAATCAAGCCTTGTTTCGGAGAAGTTCGTGTGCTGCAAGGAGGAGTATGGTAAATGGACTTGAGCTTATATGGCGCTTTTCTAGTCTTGGACTACTCAAAGCTGCTTTACACCGCAGGTCACACCTACCCATTCACTCTCACATTCAGTCACTGATGGTTCAGAGCAGGAATGTAACGGTTACCAGTAAAACGGTGAACCGCAGTAAATTTCCCACGGTAATCATTGCCGTGTCTTTTTAAAATTACCGTTTTACTGTGTTTGTTCACCACCCTGTGTCAATAACTCACTGTTTGCCTGGAAAAGTGGGACCTATGTCTGTGTCCTTGATTAAACAGCCTAATTCGGTGTGAGTATGCGCAGTTTGCGGCTGCGTGCATGCACAGTTTGCATTGTTTGGCCTCTGAATCTGAGAGCGAATTTCCAGCCACAGCAGAGTTTTCTCAAAATGGACTCTGAAATCTGGTTGAATTTTGGATTTTTACAAGGATGCTGAGGAGAAACTGAAACAAGACAGTGTCCTTGTCTTAACAAGAAGCTGCAGCGAAAGAAAAAGACGTGCGTGATTTCAACGGCAGGAAATCTTCAAGTAAATGAACTGAGGAGAGGGGAGACCAGAGGAGAATTATGAAGGGGGTAAATTGCTTCAGGGACTATCGTCATTAAAAAAAAGTCCTGGACATGTTCTAATGTAAGGAGCTGTAACATTGACACTAATGCTGTACACTGTAAAAAAAAAAAAAAAACTGTAAAAAAAACGGTAAAAGCACTGGCAGCAAAGTTTCCAAGCGGATACTGTAAAATTACAGTCAAATACCGTAACGTAGAAATACGTAAAATAACTGTAAAAATACAGGACTACATTTTACAGTCAAAATTCGTTTAAATACAATCTTTCATTGTAAATAAATGCAATTTTATTGTAAAAAAATATATATATACGGTCAAAATACACTGAAACCAGATTCCTTTCGAGTTAAACTCTGTAATTTTACGGTATAAATTATTTATTTTAGGAAACAGTCAAATTTATCTACAGTAATTTTATGTAAAAATACAGTTTCTCCATGTGCAATAACAAAATTAAAATGTATAAAACCAAACTCTGATCATAAAATTACAGACAAATGTCTGCAAATTTACAGTATTAATATGCATTATTTAGACAATCTGTAGGTTAAAAAACAACCACAGACATTGGAAAAACAAGCCAAATACATTAGAAATACATCAGAAGTAGCTACATTTAAGGCCAATCTCTGTTAATTAACAATATATTGTAGTTATTCCCATGGAAGAGCCTGTAATTTACTGTATCAATGAACTATTTTAAAAGAACAGCTTAATCTGTAAGCGGTAAATTCATTTAAAAAAATTTTTTTTACATGTACAATGACTGTGAAATAATGTATAAAAAAGCTATAAATGTATTAAGCCAAAGAAATGTGTACCATTTACAGAATTTATTTGCAATTTTAAAGAGTTATGAGATTTTAAAAAATGTTCATTACACAATGGAAAAACAGAGTACATTGACCATACATCAAAAATGGCTTTATTTAAGGCCAATCGTTGTAATGAATGGTGTTAAATTGTTGAGTAATTGTGGTTTCCCCAAGTAAAAATACAATGACACAATGTATAAAACAATATAGACTTTTAATCAAAAGTGAAAGTCTGCACATTTACAGTATTAGTAACTTTAGAGAACTGGATGGTGGAGCTCTGTACATCAAAATACATACAAAGCAGGTATATTTAAATATCTGTACATTTAAGACAATAAACTGAACAGATATTGTTAAAAATGATTATTTGACCCCAAAAAAGGATAGTACTTAATTACACTTTGAAACAACTAAGAAATAGGAATATTTCAATATTTCTAACCCTTTGCCCAAACAGCATGTTTTCAGTCATGAACCCTGGTAGTGGAAACCAGACAGCTCCCTCTGCTCTGACTGTCTGATGTCACTGGAAAACCCTCTCCTATTCTGCAGCAACATCAATATAAGAAACAATCTAAGAATCTTTTTTGAAACATGACATTAGCAGGATAATCATACTGTAATCAGTCTGTTAACTTGTAAGAGATTGTTTGAAAAAATATAAATAAATCAATAAAACTATTGAGATCAGAGAAAAAATGCAAATATGAGACTTGTTTAATTTTTGAACACCATGAAGTAAATAATAAGATATACATGGTATGGTACATAAACATGAATGTTTCTGGTGTTGGATAGATGGTCCATGGTTATTGACAGAAAAGAATAGCATATTTTTCTCTTTTCACAGGTCCTTTTGACAATAAGTTAACCCTACACCAATTGTATCCTTAAAGTGATACTGATAAGTGTTGTATTGTATTGTACATAATGTCAAAAATATGGAGCTGCTTCTTCAGCAGTTGCTCCTGTGCTTTACAACTAAGATACATTGGCTAGACCCCCAGATACATTAAAGTCTGTGTAAAGAAAAAATAAATGTATTGTAGGTTTATCATACCACAGAAAAATGTGTCATTGTCCACTGTGTCAAATTTTAAAGATCAAAAAAATGTCTAAGTAAATAAAATTAAGTCTCAAATTCATGCAAAAACAAGCACTCAAAACTATTTTCATCTATGAGTAACACCATAAGAAATCCTATAATGACAGAAACCATCTTTAAAATATATAAAGAATTTTTGTGAACTATGAATTTTTTGGAGTTTGGCCCACGTTTAACCAGACAACATGGAGAGGGTGGGCTTTATGTTTCATACTACAGCGAGACGACAGGGGGCATTTGAGATGTTTTGACTTCACTTGACATCCCATTTTCTAAACTAAATCTGAAGAGAGCTAAATGTCTGGTGGGTAAAGCTGTGTGGAAGATCATAATCAACTGAATGTAAATAATACAACAGATGTCTATATCTGTTGTAAGGAAAAGCAAATGTTGTGTATGTAAGGATTATTTTTTCAACAGAGTGAAAAAGCAACGTTTCCCTAAAATCTGACATGGGTTTTGTTACATGAAAATCTACTTATTGCCTGTTATCTGCAACGAGAGTATTTGGGGTAATTTGAGCACAGGAGCAGCTTCTGAAGACAGTTACCAACATTTGAACTAAAACCATGGCCATTAAACTTTGTAACTATTTCTTGCAAATGTAACAAATATAGAAATTATGCCGGATACATACAAGATACATACTGTGTGTGAGAAACTGTTGTCATATAATTTCAAACTGTCCGTTCACTTGCTGCTTGGGCCTCCTTGAATAACTCCGATTGTCCATCTATGGAGAAAACAGGCAGTGGTTAAACAATCCATGTAAACCTTTTGGCATTTAACAGACAAACATTCATGATAACTAAAATTATCATTTCTACTTCAAGTTGCTTTTTCTTATCAGATATTACCAGAGTATATGCAGAAATCCTGAAGTTCAAGACCTTCAAGACTTTTTAAAAGACCTCAAAATTTTAAGACCTCATTGCCACTCCAGGCTGTAATCAGCAACAACATATGTTTAACTTTGTTCGTAGCCCTTGTCTAGATCTGTGCCTAGACACAATCCTGTTTACGAGTTCTGTTGAAGAACTCAGTTGAGTCTCCAGTTTTAGTTTTTTTTAAATAAAGTTATTTGCAGGGTAGTGTCACATTTCATGAGTTGAGCACAATTCTAGTTTCATGTTTTGGTCTGTAAACGTGCAGACATATATACTTTGTGTTTTATACAATAAAGTAAAATTTGAAACATCTATAAAAAATAATAATGGATCATAATTAGAATTGTGGCTTACATTTTTGCGTGACGTGGCATGGGGGTGCACCATGATCATTTACATATCGCCGAAACCCTGGGGTATGGAGTTAAGATTGATTAAATTAACAATTAATTTAAATGATTTTAGCAAAAAGCTGCAACAATACAATCTTAAAAAACTGGAGTCCCATTGTTGTATCTATTTTACAAACTTACAAGGGCCATGACGTCACATCAAGAGAACGTGGATGAATATTACACAAACACCACACATAATTTACAGCAAAACCCAACGCTATCATAATATGTCACAGACCCTACTTAATGTAACTTGAGAGGGAGTATGATTTGTCTTCTATTGTGTGTATGTGTGTGTGTGTGTGTACTCACTTTGGCTGGGTGGCAAGGTGAAGTATTGAGGAGTTTTTTTTCTTAGCCAGATGACTGTTCTACAGCAAGTACTGTCAGAGGTAAAGAAGAGAGAACCAGGTCATTGTTTCCATTAGAGGATTTTTCAGTTTTTTTTTTATTTAAAGTATATTTCACATTAATCATCACTCACTCCAGGTCTGCACAGTTACAGCTGTATATGTCTGCCTTGTGATTCACACTGAGCATTGGTAAGAAAGCCAACAATGTGCCCCTTTCTTCCTAAGAGAGACACAGAGGAGCAGAAATAAAGAGAGATATTCCCATAAAAGATTACACTCTGCACATTTTTCAACTTCTATTAACATTATATTCTGAACGTGAATAATGATTCTCTTTTCAAAATACATTCATGCAGTTATATAGTAAGTTTTACAGAGGACTCAAATCAGTCTTACCTTCTCCAGGTCAAGGTCTCCTTTTTACAGGTATGACATCAATACAAGTGGCTCTCACACACATGGGGAAACAGGAGAAAACAGTTAGTCTGGCTATGTCCAAAGCTAATAAAAACTAACAAATTAACACGTACCAAAAATCATGTACTTCTAAAACATAATGTATCTTTCTAGTCATCATAGCAGCTTCATCTCTGATGGCAATGACAGTCAGTGCATCTTCACTGAGACAGGTAAGAAGTATGTTCATCAACACAGGCTTTAACAGCAAGCTCCAATCTATTTAGTTTAACCAGCAGGAAAAACACAATATGAACTTACCACCTCCATGGAAATAAGGCTGCAATTCCAGTAAACCACAGTCAACTTTGGCAACAGAAAGAAACACAAAGACATTGTGAGCTGAATTTGAGCTGAAAGACTTTTAAACATATGAAATGTTACAATATAAAATACATTTTGCACTGTAAAATTAAAGTACAAAAAGGCGATGCTTGAGTTCAGTGGTTCAGCATTTAAAGTTTAAACAGTAAGGTGAAAAATGACATCAGTTTAATTAAGATTAAACAACTAGGCAACAAAACGGCATATGGTAAGCTGAAAACCCACAATTCATTACCTCAGTGTAACATTTAAGTATAAGTAAATTAATTCACATTCACCAGGCATTACTATCATTTAGCAGCAACAATTTGCTCACAGCTCTTTGATCATCCACTCAGGATGGAGGATCAAGCTGAGTATTAGTTCAAGCCCAGTAACACACACTCAGGGTGTTTTTATTCCTATCAGCTTTTGGTTATTCACACAGACACCATGAACTGTGTGTGGCTTGAGCTCGAAATTAGCGAGGGGAGACAGCAGTGAGCAGGCTACCTTAGCATGCCAATGCTAGAATTCAAATCATACTAACAACTTTTAAGAGCATGTATCACTGAGAGCAGGGACAGCACTATTTTACAACAACTTCTGTCCATGATAAGGAACATTTTGACCAAAAGCAGGCATTAACAATTGACAGTTTGCAGCCTGGTCTCAAACGTTAGCTACCTGCTAACAACAGCCAATGTGACGGCAGCAGTTTATCATAGGGATGCTAACGTTAGCTTCAAGGCTAATATATGACATGCTGAAATTATCATTCACCACACGCATTATCTGGGACACCTACCTCAAACGACGTTCGGTTGACATGTCCGGCCAGAACAGCCGTAGTCTCAGCAGCTAAAACGTCCAAGTAGCAGCAAGTCTTCCATATGACTCATGATCCCCGGTGAACCGGATGACTCATGACCTGCGGTGAATCTGATTGGACGGACAATGATCCCAACCCTTAACTGGCCGCTTATTGGTTTATTCAACAGGTTAGTCGTTATGGGCGGGACAAAGGAAACTGGAAAAAGGCGCAAAATTTAAAATTTGACTGTAGTCTGATTGCATGAATTGAAGGAAGCAAATAATGAACTTACATACATACACACACACATACATTCATATATATATATATATATATATATACATATATATATATATATTTTCCAGGATTGTTTATTTTTATTTCTCATGAAAGAAGGATAAAAATGTACTCAAAGGGCATTTCTTGACATATTATTGATAAAAAAGACAAAAAAGAACCATTATGATAATAATATTGAAGGGGTTAAATGATTAAATTGTGTGTAAAAGTAATTTTGGAACATTTTGAGCACACTGCAACAATACCATGATAATAATAACCGTAATAATTTTGGTCACAATAACCGTGATACAAAATTTTAATATCGTTACATCCCTAGTTCAGAGTTTCTATGTTAGTTATCCATTAGTATCTCTAACATATTCACGCCCTTTAATGCCCATTTACACTCCACTGACACAGCAGTGGGAGCAACTTGGGGTTAAGTGTCTTGCCCAAGGACACATCGCCATGTGTCGCCCGGAGCTGGGCTTGAACCTGCAACCTCCCGATCACTGATCAAGCACACTATCCAATACAACAGCCGCTGTCACACAGGAAGTGACGATTCTTTTGATCAATCAACGGAGCAGAGTTACAGCTCTGCTTTCACGAGAGAGGATCGACTCGCTTTGGGACCCCTACAGAAGGGTACCAAAACACCGGGCCACTTCGTCCTGCTTACGGGAGGATCTGTCCGGGGATAGTCAGTGGAAATGCCTTTGTATGCGTGCCGTGCCGAGACGAACCGCTCAGTGGAAACGCAGCTTTATTGAATTGTAACATGGTAGTTTGGAGTAGTGTTAATTTTACCAGACATCTTTGTAGTCTAGTCTGGTCTTAGTCCATTTTCTATCGCCCTTGTTAGTTTTTATCACATTTAGTCAACTTCATCCTGTTTTCATTTAGTACATTTTTTGCCTACCAAAGCCAAGCATTTTAGTTTTTATCTTAGTCCAAGACAACGCCATTTTTGTTTGTCTTGTTCAGTTGATAAAAACTGTAAAAAAATTTTGTCTAGTTTTAGTAAGGACAATTATTTTATCCCTTTTCTTTTTCTGTCAGCAAATGATACAGAACGCATCTATCCATCCATCTAATCTAAAATTATTTTAAATTGCATTTTCTGTTATCATTTTGATAAAACCACAATTGCAAGGATTAAATTTGCATATTTATTTGAACCGTCACAAATGAGACAAAAGGCTTGTACATCTGGCAAGACTCGTAGGAAACAAAAATAAAGTGCCTTATGGACAACTGAAAATTAAATAAAATACAGTGCCTCATTAAAATACTACTGTCTCCCACTAAAAGTTGTCAACAGGTAGAAGCTGCTCAGCACAAGGCGAGTCAGCAGTGCTCACATTAACCCTCAGACAACTGAAAATTTAAATACAAGAAAGTGCCTTATTTCTGTCTCTCTCTCTCCATTCGGAGACACGCTGGTTTATTGTTACGTTGTTCGTACCTGGATTTCTTTGTGATGAGCTTTGATGTCTCTTCAAGTTTGTGGTGTCCTTCCCACCTATCTTGTGCCCACATTCCTTCCCTTCTAGGGATGGGTACCTTTCACATTTAAACCGATACCATACCGATGCCCGGTACCTGGGAATCGGTATCGGTACTCAACTGTACCAATTTTCGGTACTTTTGCGTGTGTTTATGGGGAAATAAATATTAATTTGTTTAATATTAAGATTTCTGCTGATATCATAATGCTATTGCTGTGCTGTGTTCAAGTCCGGTATGGAAATTCACCTACTCTACCCAATAGTATGCCTGCTTCTTCCACTCCCTCACAGTCACAAGGATGTGTTTAGGTACCTAAACATGGTACCTTATGATTTTACGTGAATCGATACTCGGTAGTACCTACATAATTCGGTCGGTACCTCTTAAAGTACCTAATTCGGTACCCATCCCTATTCCCTTCTGTTACAACCAAACAAGTAGTTTTTTTCTCCTCGTAGAGGTAGCGAAAATGGTTCCAAACATCAAGTCTTCTCTTTCTCCAGAGCCCCTTGTGAAGCGTTGACAATGCCATTTTAAGGTTGTAAGTTTATCTCTGAACCCTAACAGTACTTTTCAGTGAAAAGTTTTCATTCATCCTCTGGCGGGGGTTTGTGTGTGACTATACCTGCCCGCTGTGAATTCAGAAACAGAAACTAGGCTTCCCACGGGTGTTGTGCAAAGCAAGGCGCAGGCACAGCAGAGGAGACAGAACGTCAAATAGTATATAATATAATATTTAGTCTCGTTTTATTTCTTGAACGAAAAAGGCCATCGATTTTATCATAGTTTTTATTTAGTGAACAGCATTTTAGTCTCGTCTTGATTAGTTGACGAAAATCCACACTGATGTCGTCCTGGTTCTTGTTTATTCATGTGGGGTTTAGTCTCTCCTAGTCTAGTTTTCATCCGTTGAAAAGTGGGCGTGGACGAATATATTTCGTCTAGTTTTTGTTAACGAAATTAACACTAGTTTGGAGATATACATGAAATGATTATCAGTGAGCTCCATTTTAACTCTTTTTTTTTTTAATTGCATACAACCTGCTGTGTTTTTTCCCTCTAAACCTATTATTTTCCTGTGCACAGCAAGGATCAGCGGACAGAGTTTTACATCAGAAGATGAAAACACTAAGTGCACACTAGGGTTGTCACGATACTAAAATTTTCAACTCTATACCAATACTCAGGAAAATATTCGATACTCGATACTATTTTCGATACCACAAGGGGAAGAAAAAGAACCCAATATGTAAAAGAAACATTTTTATTAACAAAAAAATAAAAATATAACCTCTAGGAAGTTGTTCAAAAGTCTCTTTTTCTTTATTTTCTTCCTAATGCAAAAAATAATACAATAAAAAAAATATTGCTGCATCAGAACAAAATAAATGCTCTTTGAAAAAAACAAAATTGTAGTTTTTCCCCCCTTATTTAGACTACAGTGCAAGTACAAACATAAAATCTCAATAAAAAGTGCTTTGTTGTTGTAACAATCAGGATAACTGCATTCTCGAATGAAAAGGAAAACAAATAACAGTTCTGAGAGCTGCAGTTTAGACCTATACATGTCTGAAATGTGAACTATAATATTTAGCCTATAACAGTGCATATACTTCTGATCTTCAAGTATGACCAAATTCTGTCAACTCAGCAGTAAATGCAAAAATCAAATATTGTTTTTTTTTTATGCAGACTTACACAAACATAGTGGAGCAGTTCTACTGTTTATGTGTTCAATGATTTTAATGTTTCCTATGAACTGGCAGTCAGTGAAGGGAGCAGATAGGCGGGGCTGGCGGGTCAGAGTTCAGAGGGGAGAGTTTGTGTGTGTCATAGATGGTGTGTGTGTGTTAGCGAGGAGGGAGAGAGCCGATAGCAGGAGGTTAAGAGATTACTACTCACTGTTTTGTTTGTGAATTAAAATTGTAGTTGGCGTGGTCACAGCCCACACTGACTGTTAAATAAAACCAGGTATTCACAAGTCGGAGTCACCTTTATTTATGTCCGAAGGAGCGTCACAATTCGAAGTTAGTAGTAGTTGTACTCACGCAGGAAATGGAGAACTGTAGCGGCATATTTTGCACACGGTTGTTGTTTTGTCCGCAGTCTTCTCATCATTCTCTCGTCTTTTACATGAGAAGCCAAAATAGGTCCACACAAACGATTTATTTGACGAAGGAGCGTCAGCTAATTCCTTCACTTCGTCCTCCTCCATATTGCAGTGAGTGTTTAGCAGAGGAGGCGAAGGGGGGTTATTTCGTCCTTTTATTTCGTGCGTCTTTGAATTTAATTTTAACCAAAACTGGTTGATTTGGCCCTCCTGCAGCAGCACTACTCATGCTGTTTTGTTATTGAGCGCATCATGGGGAGGGGGAGGGTGCCTGCTCTCGTGTGTGTGTGAGGAGGCAGAGAGAGGGACGGCGGCGGTGGCTCGGCATCCGGGGGGGAGGGGGGGTAGTATCAATACTTTTGAAAGTGAGTGTCGTATCGGGATACAACATTTTAGTATCGATACTTTTGACAACCCTAAGTGCACACACGCCAGCACATACAGACATGTAAAAAAATCAAAAATTTAAGCTGATGAACCCCAACTTTCCCAGCTTTTCGCTCAATCAAAAATCTGCAAATTCTGATATGAATTTAACTGATAAAATTGATTCACAATAAACTTAAGGGAGTAGTTCAACATTTCTGAAAATGGTTTTCATAATTTAAATACACTATCAACACCAAAATCGAATCAGTTCTTCCTTTTCCCATGCTGAACATTTCCTGAAAATTTCATCCAAATCTGTCCATTACTTTTTGAGTTATTTTGTTCACGGACAGACGGACGGACAGACAAACTCTCCCGAAAACATAACCTCCTTGGCGGAGGTAATGATCTAATATTATGTACACATGAATCTGTGAATATCAGAAAAGTCATGGTTCAGATCGTATCATGGTTTTGAGTTACAAATTTGATCATTTTTCGGATCAGCAGAAAAAAAAAGAGACACAATAGATAACTTTGCTCACTAAATCAAGCAGGCCTATCTGATCCCTTTGTCTACTGATCGGATTATGAGGCATACCCTTATTCAGTGGCTCTTAATGTAGTCATGGGCTTTGAAATTTTGATTGAGGTATTTTTATTCACATAATGGTATACTATTCTGGCTGTAGTATTGTTGTCAGTGACAGCATTTTATAATTATACTTTTTCTTTGTCTGTTTTGAAATATTACGATGATTTTATAAATATTTTATTAAAATCCTTTATGTACTGATGATTTAAGGAACCATTCATATGGCTCTACTTAAACCTAGTGAAAAGTGGGGAAAACCCTCACATTTATCCTCAATTTCTCAATGGCTCAATTTTATCTCATTGCACATGCATACATGTATAGCAATGAAATGCAGATGGCATTCAAATTTGTGTCTACAGAATTAATGGAAGACAATGAATTGGAAATTTTATGACTCAACCCATTTGTTATGATTTCTGATACTTTATTAGCACTGCAATGTTCATGGTTATGATTTTTTAACAGAATGAACTTGCAGACAGGTTGCATGAAAGACATTGCAGAGAGAGAGGCATAACCATACGTTGAGTGGAGTGTTTGGGGCTCTACTGCAAAGCAGAAGAAAGAACAGAAAACATTTTTGTCTGTGGGCTTTTGCATCATCCAAATTCTTTTGTTTTGTGTGCAGTGTCCCCTGAAAGAAGGTGCAACACAACACCAAAGCTACCACCAAGAACGAGAGAGCATGGTGAACGTGAGTAGACATAATTTGTTTGAATGTTCATCCTAAAATGTATGTTAGGCCAAGATAACTTACTAAGGGTGTGCATGTCTCTTATGTGGCGATCCGATGCAAATCTACATACAAGTCTTACGATACAATTCACCAAGGATACATTTTAATACATAACGTTTCGATGCAATTCGATACAATGAGGTCAGAACAGTGTCATTCTGTTTATTTTTCGAATAGAAACGGATCAAACAGACTGTTCCTGTATCAAATATTAACATTAATCACTTTAGTGCAAGTGTTCTTTTCAACACTTACAACTATTCAATGTTTACAAATTGCACAACATAGATAAAAAAATATACAAAGGAGGATTAAAAAAAAATACTTCTGGACAACTTTTTTTTTCTGTAGTGCTGTTTGCTCAGGTAGCAATAATGATATATAATTAGTCTTAAGCAAGCTGAGCATCAAGTTTCAGGTGTAACACCACAGTAACATAAGTGCAAGAAGTTTTGGAACTAGTTTATGACTCAAATCCTGAAAAACTGTCTACAACGGAGATCAAAGAAGACACGAGTGATTGTTTGTTTCTCTAAAGCACGTTATCAGGGGCGCTTTATGAGCTGCCAGTCTGTACAAGCTGGAGGTGCAGAGCCTCCTCCACTGCGCTGCGTCAGGACGCAGAGATATTTCCTCATCAATATTCCTCATGTAGGATTTAAGTGATCTGTTTCCATACGGTGCACCGTAAACTGTTCCTGTGCTATCAGCCATGCTGTTGTTTGTGAATTACGCATAGGAGTTACGCTACATACGCTAAAAGAACGAAACTCTCATAGTACGTCACAGCAAGAGTCTTGTGAGACTTCAGTAGCAGAGCTCAAATCAACCGATTCATGTGTTTTTTTTAACAGACATCGACCATTCCACAGCAGATATAGATCAATCCAGAGACATGCTGACCGATGTATTCGTATCTCTAAAGGTGAAAATAGATTATTGGTTCAAACCGGTTTATCATTACACCCCTATAACTTACTCCTGTTTCTTTATCTACAGATCCCAGTAGTGAAAACAGTAGATGTTTTCTGACCAGGACTAGTGATTCCAGTGTGTGTGAGTAAATTTTGTGGATGAAGTAAAAAAATAAGAACAGGTGCATCCATAAAAAAGTGGTTTAAAACTAAAAAGAATATTAATGGTTTGAAACAACTTTATTTATGTTACAGGTAAATATGTTTTTAATTAAAACCAATGCAAGGTAAATCTTGTTGAGAATTTAGAATAAAGGCTGCCGTGGTCTTTGCTTATCCTAGCAAGTGAGGGCAGAGATCCTACCTAAAATCCATATTGAAATCATGATTTCAATGCTTGTTTATTCATAAAAATGTCCTCCCTTAATGCTCATGGACAAAAGTGTCCATGAGCATGTTTATGAGGGTTTAATTATTTCTGGGTATTTTCTTTGCATGTAAAGGCTGACTTCTCAGTTGTTTGCTTTGGAATTTGCAAGACAGTTGTGTAACAACCTTCTCTTTTTTGACTGTGCTGTAATCTGGCTGTCCTGTGCTCTTGTTTGCAGTGATAAATAAAAGATCAACAGACACAGTGACCCGTGCCCGAAATGCCGACTTCAGTGAATGTAAGAGAGGAACTGACTTTAAACCAAAGGTGTGCTATTTATTTCAGTGATACAAAAAAATCGTGCATTGCAACTTGCAAAATTTCTGAAACTGGTCTTATTGCTGTACTCCCCATAGTACGATAGTGGCTACAGTGACTGTACTGGTCAGTGCTGGTTGTCCAGAAAGCGGTGCAGCTGGAGCAACGTGCTGCTTGGAGCTTTACATGGAGGTGGACATTCACCACACTATTAACATTTATTTTTAAATTATTTAACAATACAAACACATGAATCAAATACTCTGAACTACTTTTTTTGGTGGTGTGGAATCACTGCCCAGCAGGTACTGTATGTCAGGAATGTAGTTCTGGCTGCTCATTTGGCTTAAAAACAACTCTTATTGGATTATTTTTTCATAGCATGGTGGATGTACAAGCTACAAGTTGTCCACAAAGAATGTTTTGGAGTCATTTCATGGCATATTCAATTAGTTGAAAAGATCACAAGGGGCTGTACCGTTCACTTCCATGTGAAGTTCTGAGCAGTGGGTTACTCGCTGTCAGATCGAGCACTGACGAGTACTTTCAATGTACCTATGTATATTACTGTAGCAAGTACAGTAATATACATAGGTACATTGACTGTGTATATTATTGTAACAGGTATGGCACAAGCCCAATTTTCAGATATAGTGAACTACTCCTTTAAGGACATTCAAGCAACAAAACAGTATTGTATCTGAGGTCTAAATCATGTTCTCATCAAAGGTGACACCTGGGAAAATATGCAGAGAAAAGTTGTAAAGGAACGTTGCACACAGTGATATAACACAGTATCATAAAGAAAGTTGGAACAAATGTCAATGAAAGCAGTCGGGGTCCTGATTGAGGTATAAGAAAATCTGAGTCCTATAAATTGCAAGTCATACGATCAAACATTTAGCTCCACAAACCAAGGTTATGCCTCCATCGTTGTCATACTATAAGCAAAATTAAATAATCAGGCTGGTTGACTGTTTCATACTTAGGGGTGTAAATCACCAGTTTCATGACGGTACGATATGATATCGATTCTAGGCTTTACACGATCACGATTTTTGGGCCGATCACCGATCAGTGAGTTTAAATAAACCGATAACCGATCACCGATCCGATCACGCGAGGAGCAATATTTAAACCACTTGTTTATGTACTTATATACTTATGTGCTGTTTCCTGAGTATCAATCTTGTCATGCCCCAATCTGACTGAGATACAAGGGTTAAACATCAATGACCTCTGGAGGGCATTAAGGGACTGACAAGTTCAGTTAAGTTCAGGCTGGACAATCAAAAGTATAACCCAAGACAAAAATAATTAGCACAACTTATAGTAATTACTTTATTGTAATTAATTACTTTCCTGTAACAAGTTAATACTGCAAATTAAGGACAGTAATGCTGCCTCAAACATACTGCAGCATATCAATGAAATTAATAGTCTCACCGCAATACGTGTGCCCTGGGAGGCGGTAGCGTGGATCAAAGTAAGATAGCAGCTGTTGAAATGCAGGGTTCTCCACAATATTAAACGGCAGGTCAGACAGCACAATGAACTCCAGCAGCCTCCTTGTGCCACCCATGGATACAGTCTATGGTGCCACCCCTTGCCTTCTCACTGTCCCGACTATACGGACGAGCAGCACTGTCTTAAATTGTTTGCTTTAGCATCCGTTTCGGAGTTTGCTTTTCTTTTTCTTTCTCCGCGCTGCGTTTCTTGAACTCGACCTGCTCCTCCGGATGTATCTTTTCCAAGTGCCTGATTAAATTTGTTGTGTTGAATTCTTTTGCCGATGTTCCCCCGCGAGGTACTGTAGCGTTGCATATACTGCAGATAGCTTGTGCTGTGTCTGTTTCTCTCACTTTGAAAAACTTCCACACTTCCGACATCTTTATTTGTGTCGCCCGGATGTTGCTGAAGATTCAAAGAAACTTTATTGTCCGTCACATAGCGACAGTACTCAAAACAGGAAGAGGCATGAAGACGAAAATGAAGGTTTTTTTCATCATGAATCATTAGCTCTCGGATACAAACAAATAAACATGTCGATGCTGTGAAACTAGTTTGGAGTAAATGAGACAGATTTTAAAAATTTCAACACGACCATGACGTCATTGATCGATCGGTGATTTATGACAAGACGCCCGATCCCGATCATTACAAAAAATGCCAAATATCGGCCGATCTGATACAGCCGATCTGATCGGTGTAAAGCCTAATCGATTCTTTGGACGATGATACGATATTTGCCAATATCACAAAGTGTGTCTCAATTTGATTTCAATTCGGTACAATTCAGGGGCCTGTGATCGATTTAAGACAGTAATATGTCCTCACTGAACAAAAGCTACATTTAACCTTAAGCAAGAAAGAAATACAAAACAGTTTTGATAGTTTTATTACTGAAATGTGAAATCATGTGCTGACCTTTGGGTCTGACAGTTTATAGAGGATTTTAACCATCTCTAATCATGTTTTAAATTGAAATTGATTTAATTCAAGTAAGATGATATTTTGCCCCCACAATTACCTTATAAATCTTATTGTTAAATTGTAGAGTTGTTTAATGTATCAATTAATGATGCAATATTATAATACAAATTAGTGCTGTCAGATGATAAAAAAAAAATACTCTAATTAATTACCGGATTTATAATTAATTAATCTAATTAATCACATTTTAATCTCATATCTGCTTAAAGTACCCAAATAAAGAATTTGAATTCTAGGATATTATAAAATTGTAGTGCATGACTAATCAAATGAGTTCACTAAGAAGTGAAGATATGTAAATCCACATTTTTATTGGTGACTAAATAAAACCAAAGTCGGGGCAACTTGGTCGGAAAATTCTAAGCTCAATCAGACAACTCAAATTACACTTTAAGTGTGTTTCATAAATCAAATTCAAAATAAGAAAAAGGTCGAGGACATCCAGCAAAACAATTAGGCCTGATGCATTATTAAAGAATGTAGTACAAATATAGATAAATAAATTCAAAATTAAAATAAGACTAAGTCTTAAATATGTCATTCCTGTTGTCACCTGGGCTTTGTTTGGTTTGACTAGAGACGCATGTGTGAAGTGACACGTGCCACTGCCATGTACGGGTCCTCCAGCTGGACACAATCAAAATGTTTATGTGCTATGATTAATCTTGCGATTAATTTTAACAATGCATTAATTTGCAGTGTAATTAATTAATCTAATTAATGCACTAAAGTGACAGCCCTAATACAAATTATTGAATTATTTAAATTTCATTATTATTGACCTCCAAAGATTTCACAATGCTGAAACTAAAAATGTGTAGCTTTGATTTCAATTAAATACATAAATACTATTAAATACTTATTTTGAACATTTCTCATGTTCAAAATAAGAACTGTTAACTTTAACTTATGATTGATGATTTTGTTTTACTGTGTTGCCTGGTAACCACAGTTTGTATGTCCGTGTGATCAGACTTTGTTTCACTGTTTAATGGTCTGTGTCTAGGAGGAATGACACTAAGCTCTCGCTGTTTTACTTTCTAACTTTATGAAATTTCATGAATCAGTGCATTACAAAATCAAAAG
Organism: Scarus forsteni; assembly: GCA_036419115.1. Lineage (NCBI taxonomy): Eukaryota > Metazoa > Chordata > Actinopteri > Labriformes > Labridae > Scarus > Scarus forsteni. The sequence goes on along the minus strand of JAZDUH010000238.1, from coordinate 1,342,073 downwards.
ATGACATAACTTACTGCTCTTAATGCTCTCCTGTCCTGCGTGCAGCATGCATCCTCTGCTGTCAGATCGACCGTATCTTACCCGGATACAACAGAGCTATTTTCCGATTGGCCGACAGTGTGGCTCCCGTTTCAGCTCTGTAATGCTAACAGCGTCTTGCTACCATAGACTGCAAAAAACATGGACGCCGTGATGATAGGCTAAAATTGAAGCCGCCACGAAAACTGCTCCCCCTGGTGACTGGCTGCAGTATAGGTCAATTCTCCGTCTCCCCCATTCATCTGGACGGGCCGTAGTGAAACTTCAAAAAATTAATACACGTCGTAGAAATATTTCTCCCATCTGTATGCTGTGGTGACATTAAAGTATTATTGGGCTGCGTGTTCTCCAAGTTCTTTTTTTCTGAAAAGTTTCTTTTTTATTAGTTATTAGAGTTTAAAAATGACCATGGTTTACGACAGCTTCACAATGTACGGCGTATGCTGAGGAGTGTTGCGACCGTTTACGACAGCTGCGTCTGGATTATGGCCCAAATTCTCTACTGGTTGCACAATGGCGGCGCCCTGACGGGGGATATTTTGGCCTCAAATCCGTTACATGGTGGAAGGCGGAGCCACGCTATCCAGTTCTTATAATACATCCATGCTTGCTACACGTTCATATACAGCAGTAGTACTCGGTGGGAGCCACACAATACATTTAAAGGCAGGTGAAATTTCATGTGTGGTGTGAGAGAGACTGAAAGTCATACACTATGCTGAAAGTGTTCAAATGTGTGTCTCGTACGCTCAATGCGTGAGTCTTAAGAGCCCCAGAAACTTCAGAACGACGCACGGTTGGCTGGAAACGTACACGCATGTCTGATCGGGATTTCAAAATAAAGGCGGAAAGTAAAGATGACAATGGTGATTGATGTTTTGAGTTTCCATTGATGTGATTGGATCATTGCCTAACCAATCGATGTATCGATCTAGATCGATGGATCGTTACACCCCTAGTAATACTCAAATAAGGCAAATTGAAATACATTTTATCTTTACTTTTTAATGCATATATAAATTTTAATGGAGACTGAATCTTCTGATTTATCTTTGTCTTAGCTGTGATACGAACCATCCTGACCAATCAGGAAGAAATCAAAGAACAGATGGGCATATTGGTGAAGCTAGTCCATGAATTGAAAGGGACTACAGACGAGAGCTCCCCTCTGCTCACAGAAGCTCTTCCAATTGCTTCCCTGGATGATCTGCTGGTTTTGGAGGGACATCTCCAAGATGAAGCATTCAAGAAAACTCTTGTAATGTATCATGTTTTGTAAGAATAAATTATCTCATCTTGTGGCATTAGGCTCATTTTAGATAATATTTCTGTTGCAAATCCTTTTGTTCACAATTTTTTTTTTGATAGATTTGTGATGCTATCACCATTGCTTTTTAATTAACCAAATCACACAAAAAAGTTCAATGCTGTTTGGATCTCCAAACTGTTAGCTGTGTTATTTCTACAGCTTTAACAATAATATTGTTGTATTGTAGATTTCACTTACCCAAGGTAAAAATTGGATCCATGATTCCACATTACACTTTCTTAGTGCTTGCTTTGATTTCTATTGTCCAAAAGATTGCTACCTTGGCGCTGAGAGGTGGCACAGCAGTGAAGGACACGGTATGGAGGGTGATGGGTTACCTCATGACCAATGCAGTCGCCAGACAGATCAACTGGAAAGGAGTCAATGGTAAAGCAGCATTCAAGAACCTCACTCTAAGAGGAGTAATCACAGGTGAGTTGTATTGGTGATTTTCTACTATTGTACAGTTTCATTTAGCAGAAGCTTATTTTCTTGCCATTGACACCCATTCATATTTTGGACAATTTACTGCATTACCGTATTTTTGACTGTATTTATGATATTTAATGACGCTGATAATATGCATTTTGTATATACATACACCTATAATTTTACTTTTAACAATAATTTACTGTTTGTTTCAAAGAAAATAGCCCAAATGGGACACATTCATTGCCTTAGATTCCAAGTAGGATGCTTAGCTCTTGCCCATCTGGGATGCCTATGTGGGGCCCAACACAAACCCACCCAAGAAACCCACTACCCAATTGAAGCTCATGTAACCCATGCAAATTGAACATAAGTGTGTTGACTGGGAACCTCCCCCTAAATCAGCCTTTCATCAGACGCCTTATCGTCTGAGGTTGATTTTCTTCCCAGCAGCTCCTGCTCCGAGAACCCGCGATATCCTCCCCCTGCTAAAACGGGGAAAAGGACGGCTGTTGACCACTCGCTAGAGCAATGGTTTCTCCATTTCTAATTTTTTTTCTTCTTTCATGGATCCACTTTTTAGCCCTCATAGAGTTGTGCCGATTCCTTTTTTGTCCTTCGCAAGCATTCATTTCTTATAAATCACTGCTGTGTAGTCCCTTCCTGAAGGCTCCTCTAGTTTCACGAGACCTTTCGCTAGTTACACCTTAATTGGTTTGTGCCGCACTGAGAACCAGTCATGCCAGGGGTGGGCAATAGGGGTGTAAATGACCAGTTTCAAGACGGTACAAAATGATATCGATTCTTTGAACAACGGTATGATATTTGTCGATATCACACAGTCTGTCAAGATACGACACAATTCAGGGGCCTTCGATCGATTTAAGACGATATTATGTCCTCACTGAACACAATCAGCTACATTTAACCTGAAGCAAGAAAGAAATACAAAACAATTTTTTAACAGTTTTATTACTGAAATGTGAAATGATGTGCTGACCTTTGGGTATGATAGTTTGAAGCGGATTACAACCATTTGTATGATCTAAACATGTTTTAAAATTAAAACAGGTCTAATTCAGGTAAGGTGCTTTTTTGCCCCCACTGTTACCTTATGGGTCTTATTACCTCCGCCAAGGAGGTTATGTTTTTGGGAGAGTTTGTCTGTTTGTCTGTCCGTCCGTCCGTCCGTCTGTCCGTCCATCTGTCCGTCCGTGAACAAAATAACTCAAAAAGTAATGGACAGATTTGGATGAAATTTTCAGGAAATGTTCAGCATGGGAAAAGGAAGAACTGATTCGATTTTGGTGTTGATCAGGATCAGCGTCTGGTCGCCATGGTGAAAAATGTGATTTTTTTGAATAACTACTGAACGAAAATAGATATTATGAATCCAGTTGCTAATGGTATGTTTTCATGGTCAAGGAATCTAAATATTTTGATGAAATAAAGGTAGCTGTAATATTTATGGCCAAAATGACAATATGGCTGAGGAGTGTGGTGCTGACAGAGGTCTGCGCTCTCCGAGTGCTTTCTAGTTGTTCCATTGTATTGTTTGTTTGTTTGTTTTGTTTTCCTGTAATGCCTGATAACCACAGTTTGTATGTCCGTGTGATCAGACTTTGTTTCACTGTTTAATGGTCTGTGTCTAGGAGGAATGACACTAAGCTCTCGCTGTTTTACTTTCTAACTTTATGAAATTTCATGAATCAGTGCATTACAAAATCAAAAGATGACATAACTTACTGCTCTTAATGCTCTCCTGTCGTGCGTGCAGCATGCATCCTCTGCTGTCAGGTCAACCGTATCTTACCCGGATACAACAGAGCTATTTTCTGGTTGGCTGATATGTCTGGCTCCCGTTTTAGCTCTGTGATGCTAACAGCGTCTTGCTACAAGTTCGCCTACAGCGGTGTTACTCGGTGGGCGGTAAGCAGTACATTTTACAGCAGGAGAAATATCAGGCATGGGGTGTCAGAGTGAAACGGTTCAAATGTGTGTCTCATATGCTGGGTGCATGAGACTTGAGAGGAAAATTCAGAACTACACGCGGTTGGCCGGAACCGAACACGCATGTCCGGTCGGGATTTCAAAATGAAGGCGTACCTTTAAGATCACGATGATAATTGATATTTCGACTTTACATCGATGTGATTCGATCACTGCTTAACCAATCGATGTATTGATCTATATCAATGGATCATTACATCCCTAGTGGGCAACTTAAATTATCAAGAGGGCCACATAAAACCATTTTTTCCCAGCCTGAGGGCCACATTGTTAAAAATTTTCAGGCTCTCTCTTGATAATGAAAAAGAATGTTGTATGAACATCAAATGAATAAATAAATTTGTCATAGAATTACAATACCAATATTCATATATTACAACATAAATACAAGTTATCATGCATAATCAAATGAACTTGATACACAATTCAAGCAAATTTAGCTAATATATAAAGCTAATGGAGCTATTTTCAAATCAATAAAAGGTGTTTTTCCACATTTTTAAAGTTCAAATATGCTGCTGCCATTTTTTAGATATAATATTGAGTAATACTTGATATAGTGTTAAAGGCTTTATGAAAGATTTAGACACTATAAGAGCAAAGTAAGGTTGTAAATAACTTACATAAGATTATATAGGAATATTTCTATTGGATATCTGAGTTTTCTTCACATTTACAGCTGCTGGTTTTTGGGAAAACACTTGCCAACCCCTGAGTAAAGGTGTAATCTTAATTGACAATAATAATAATATAACAAATATAATTTTCCCCCTCATCTGCTAGTATATGATTATTCATCACAAAACAGATATATGAACTTTTTTTCTTTTTTTTTTTTGCAATTGCATGAGTACAACAAAGGCATTGATTTTCACAAACCTTAAGGAGCTTTGAGGGTTAAATTGCATTTATTTATTTTTAAATGTCAAAGGGTGTACTTACTTATTCCTCCCTGTCTTGTGAATGTTATCATCTAATGGCCAATAAAAATATGATAACATGTAAATGTTTGGGTGGTATGAGTTTTAGCAGACACCGTTTACTCATTCTTGTGATTTGAGTTAAGATCAGACCACATTTTATGACCAATTTTGGCAGAAATGTCTAAAAGTTAAAAGGGTGTACTTACTTTTTCCTCCCACTGTATGTATTTAGTTGAATGTATATTGTATGTGTGGGTAAATGTTAAAAATTCTTACATTTGTGCAAAATTGAGAATAACTTTGTTGTGTCTCATTTTAGATGCAATAAGAAGAAACCCACTGACATCAAGAGCTACAGACCAGGATATCGAGCAGTGGCTTCGAAGGTGGCTCCATCTTGCTGGGGACAGAGATGGAGGACGCCGAGCCAGACAGCGGCCTGAATGAACTGACTGTTATGACAAAAACAGAATTGAAATCATTTAACCCCTTTATTATTACATTCATAACAGTTCTTTTGTCTTTTTTGTCAATATATGTGTCAGACTCAGAGGCCAAACAATGCAAACTGCGCATGTGCACCTTGCGTGAAGCTCCTTAATCGAGGACAGATACATAGTTCCAGCTTTTCCAGTCAAAGAGCAGCACTACCGTGTGTTACTGAGGCAGTGTGGTGATCAAGCACCATTTAACGGTAATTTTAATTGGACATGGTAACGATTACCGTGGGAAATTTTATCGCAGTTTACCATTTTACGGTAACCGTTACATCCCGACTAGTACATCAAGGCAAAGGAGGTCAGGGTGGGCTGTGACCAGGCCAACTACAATTTGAATTCAGGCCAGGTTTCAAGCCTCCGCTCAGATCTCTGCAAGGCTCCAAGCCTCTGATCAGTCCCCTGCCAGGCCCCAAGCTATCTCCTCTCAGTCCTCTTACAGGCTCCAAACCTCCTCTCAGTCCTCTGCCAGGTTCCAAGCCTCCTCTCAGTCCTCTGACAAGCCCCAAGCCTCCTCTCAGTCCCCTGCCAGACTCCAAATGTCCTCTCAGTCCTCTGACAGGCTCAAAACCTATTTTCATTCTCCTTCCAGGCTCCAAGCCTCCTCTCAGTCCTCTGACAGGCCCCAAGCCTCCTCTCAGTCCCCTGCCAGGCTCCAATCCTCATCTCAGTCCTCTGACAGGCCCCAAGCCTCCTCTCAGTCCTCTTCCAGGCTCCCAGCTATCTCTCAGTCCTCTGACAGGCTCCAAACCTCCTCTCAGTCCTCAGCCAGGCTCCAAGCCTCCTCTCAGTCCTCTGACAAGCCCCAAGCCTCCTCTCAGTCCCCTGCCAGGTTCCAAGTCTCCTCTCAGTCCTCTGCCAGGCTCCAAGCCTCCTCTCAGTCCTCTGACAAGCCCCAAGACTCCTTTCAGTCCCCTGCCAGGTTCCAAGCCTCCTCTCAGTCCTCTGACAGGCCCCAAGCCTCCTCTCAGTCCCCTGCCAGTGTCCAAGCCTCCTCTCAGTCCTCTGCCAGGCCCCAAGCCTCCTCTCAGTCCCCTGCCAGGCTCCAAGCCTCCTCCCAGTCCTCTGCCAGGCCCCAAGCCTCCTCTCAGTCCTCTTCCAGGCTCCAAAACTCCTCTCAGTCCTCTGACAGGTTCCAAGCCTCCTCTCAGACCTCTGACAGGCCCCAAGCCTCCTCTCAGTCCTCTGACAGACCCCAAGCCTCCTCTCAGTCCTCTTATAGGCCCCAAGCCTCCTCTCAGTCCTCTGACAGGCCCCAAGCCTCCTCTCAGTCCCCTGCCAGGCTCCAATCCTCATCTCAGTCCTCTGACAGGCCCCAAGCCTCCTCTCAGTCCTCTTCCAGGCTCCCAGCTATCTCTCAGTCCTTTGACAGGCTCCAAACCTCCTCTCAGTCCTCTGCCAGGTTCCAAGCCTCCTCTCAGTCCTCTGACAAGCCCCAAGCCTCCTCTCAGTCCCCTGCCAGGTTCCAAGTCTCCTCTCAGTCCTCTGCCAGGCTCCAAGCCTCCTCTCAGTCCTCTGACAAGCCCCAAGCCTCCTTTCAGTCCCCTGCCAGGTTCCAAGCCTCCTCTCAGTCCTCTGACACGCCCTAAGCCTCCTCTCAGTCCCCTGCCAGTGTCCAAGCCTCCTCTCAGTCCTCTGCCAGGCCCCAAGCCTCCTCTGAGTCCCCTGCCAGGCTCCAAGCCTCCTCTCAGTCCTCTGACAGGCCCCAAGCCTCCTCTCAGTCCTCTTACAGGCTCCAAACCTCCTCTCAGTCCTCTGCCAGGTTCCAAGCCTCCTCTCAGTCCTCTGACAGGCCCCAAGCCTCCTCTCAGTCCTCTTACAGGCTCCCAGCTATCTCTCAGTCCTCTGACAGGCTCCAAACCTCCTCTCAGTCCTCTGCCAGGTTCCAAGCCTCCTCTCAGTCCTCTGACAAGCCCCAAGCCTCCTCTCAGTCCCCTGCCAGGTTCCAAGTCTCCTCTCAGTCCTCTGCCAGGCTCCAAGCCTCCTCTCAGTCCTCTGACAAGCCCCAAGCCTCCTTTCAGTCCCCTGCCAGGTTCCAAGCCTCCTCTCAGTCCTCTGACATGCCCCAAGCCTCCTCTCAGTCCCCTGCCAGTGTCCAAGCCTCCTCTCAGTCCTCTGCCAGGCCCCAAGCCTCCTCTCAGTCCCCTGCCAGGCTCCAAGCCTCCTCTCAGTCCTCTGCCAGGCCCCAAGCCTCCTCTCAGTCCTCTTACAGGCTCCAAACCTCCTCTCAGTCCTCTGCCAGGTTCCAAGCCTCCTCTCAGTCCTCTGACAGGCCCCAAGCCTCCTCTCAGTCCTCTGACAGGCTCCCAGCCATCTCTCAGTCCTCTGACAGGCCCCAAGCCACCTCTCAGTCCCCTGCCAGGCTCCAAGCCTCCTCTCAGTCCTCTGCCAGTGTCCAAGCCTCCTCTCAGTCCCCTGCCAGGCTCAGCCTCCTCTCAGTCCTCTGACAGGCCCCAAGCCTCCTCTCAGTCCTCTTCCAGGCCCCAAGCCTCCTCTCAGTCCCCTGCCAGGCTCCAAGCCTCCTCTCAGTCCTCTGACAAGCCCCAAGCCTCCTCTCAGTCCCCTTCCAGGTTCCAAGTCTCCTCTCAGTCCTCTGCCAGGCTCCAAGCCTCCTCTCAGTCCTCTGCCAGGCTCCAAGCCTCCTCTCAGTCCTCTGACAAGCCCCAAGCCTCCTTTCAGTCCCCTGCCAGGTTCCAAGCCTCCTCTCAGTCCTCTGACAGGCCCCAAGCCTCCTCTCAGTCCCCTGCCAGTGTCCAAGCCTCCTCTCAGTCCTCTGCCAGGCCCCAAGCCTCCTCTCAGTCCCCTACCAGGCTCCAAGCCTCCTCTCAGTCCTCTGCCAGGCCCCAAGCCTCCTATCAGTCCTCTTCCAGGCTCCAAAACTCCTCTCAGTCCTCTGACAGGTTCCAAGCCTCCTCTCAGACCTCTGACAGGCCCCAAGCCTCCTCTCAGTCCTCTGACAGACCCCAAGCCTCCTCTCAGTCCTCTTACAGGCCCCAAGCCTCCTCTCAGTCCTCTGACAGACCCCAAGCCTCCTCTCAGTCCTCTTACAGGCTCCAAACCTCCTCTCAGTCCTCTGCCAGGTTCCAAGCCTCCTCTCAGTCCTCTGACAAGCCCCAAGCCTCCTCTCAGTCCTGTTCCAGGCCCAAAGCCTCCTCTCAGTCCCCTGCCAGGCTCCAAGCCTCCTCTCAGTCCTCTTCCAGGCTCCAAACCTCCTCTCAGTCCTCTGCCAGGCTCCAATCCTCATCTTAGTCCTCTGACATGCCCCAAGCCTCCTCTCAGTCCTCTTCCAGGCTCCCCGCTATCTCTCAGTCCTCTTCCAGGCTCCAAACCTCCTCTCAGTCCTCTGCCAAGCTCCAAGCCTCCTCTCAGTCCTCTGACAAGCCCCAAACCTCCTCTCAGTCCCCTGCCAGGTTCCAAGCCTCCTCTCAGTCCTCTGCCAGGCTCCAAGCCTCCTCTCAGTCCTCTGACAAGCCCCAAACCTCCTCTCAGTCCCCTGCCAGGTTCCAAGCCTCCTCTCAGTCCTCTGACAGGCCCCAAGCCTCCTCTCAGTCCCCTGCCAGTGTCCAAGCCTCCTCTCAGTCCTCTGACAGGCCCAAAGCCTCCTCTCAGTCCCCTGCCAGGCTCCAAGCCTCCTCTCAGTCCCCTGCCAGGTTCCAAGCCTCCTCTCAGTCCTCTGACAGGTTGCAAGCCTCCTCTCAGTCCTCTGACAGGCCCCAAGCATCCTCTCAGTCCTTTTCCAGGCTCCAAACCTCCTCTTAGTCCTCTGCCAGGCTCCAAGCCTCCACTCAGTCCCCTGCCAGGTTCCAAGCCTCCTCTCAGTCCTCTGACAGGCCCCAAGCCTCCTCACAGTCCTCTTCCAGGCTCCAAACCTCCTCTCAGTCCTCTGCCAGGCTCCAAGCCTCCTCTCAGTCCCCTGCCAGGCTCCAAGCCTCCTCTCAGTCCCTTGCCAGGTTCCAAGCCTCCTCTCAGTCCTCTGACAGGCCCCAAGCCTCTCAGTCCCCTGCCAGGTTCCAAGCCTCCTCTCAGTCCTCTGACAGGCTCCGAGCCTCCTCTCAGTCCCCTGCCAGACTCCAAGCCTCCTCTCAGTCCCCTGCCAGTGTCCAAGCCTCCTCTCAGTCCTCTGCCAGGCCCCAAGCCTCCTCTCAGTCCTCTGACAGGCCCCAAGCCTCCTCTCAGTCCTCTGACAGGCTCCCAGCCATCTCTCAGTCCTCTGACAGGCCCCAAGCCACCTCTCAGTCCCCTGCCAGGCTCCAAGCCTCCTCTCAGTCCTCTGCCAGTGTCCAAGCCTCCTCTCAGTCCCCTGCCAGGCTCAGCCTCCTCTCAGTCCTCTGACAGGCCCCAAGCCTCCTCTCAGTCCTCTTCCAGG
>JAZDUH010000238.1:695000-727500 GCA_036419115.1 Scarus forsteni | reverse complement strand
TAATGACTTCAGTGTCACAATCTCAGTCTTCAGCCTCAGCCTCTCTCACAGCCTGTCACTCCCAGCTGCACCCTAATCAGTCCAGACTCACCTCACCTGTGTTGCTGCTCACACCTGCACCTCATCTCCTGTAATCAAGCCAGCTACAAAAGCCCCAGCTCCACACTCAATCAGCGTCAGACTGTCGTCGCACTCATGCTGAGAAGTCCAGACTTGTTTCCCGGATTGATCACCCGTTGCCGACAAGTTTCATCCCAGACTCTGCCTCATACGCCTGACCCTCGGCTTGACTCCAAGGTATCGACTAGCTTCTGTCCTGCATTCACCCGCCTGTCTGAATCCCCGGCTTTCGATCCTGCTTCCGTCTCCTGTTGCTGAGTCCTGTCTGCTCTACGTTGTGAACCACGTCTGGTATCTGATCCTGCTTCCGTCTCCTGTTGCCGAGCCCTGTCTGCTCTACGTTGTGCCATTCGTCTGATATCCGACCCCCTGCCTGTCTTCGACAACGTGAGTTCGCCTGAATCACTTCTCCAAGTGTTCCTGAACGCCTCAGCTCATCTGTGTGTGAGTCAAGCCTGCTTCACCTCCTTTTGTAAAGACTGTGTGAGCTTCAGTCAGTGCATCTCCTGGGTGGCTCAGTCGGTAAGGCGTCCGGCTGCAGATCGAGCTGTCGTGGGTTTGACCCCCGCTCAAGCCACAGCCTGTTTTCTGTTTAAACTGTGTGGGTCTCAGTTTTGGACTCCTCTTGCATGCTGCAATCAGAGAAGTGTTCATCTCCTAAGTTTGCTGTCGCGGGTTGAAGCCCCGCTCAAGTCACAGCTACACCGCTGTAAAGACTGTGTTCAGAGAAGTGCTCATCTCCTAAGTTTGCTGTCGCGGGTTGAAGCCCCGCTCAAGTCGCAGCTACACCCCTGTAAAGACTGTGTGAGCCCCGCTCAAGCCTCAGCATCTCCCCTGAAAAGGCTGAGGGAACCATCCTTTGAACAGCTCCAGCTTAGCTCAGTTGGGAGAGCACCCGCCTGCAAATCTCCTGGTCGCGGGTTCGCATCCCGCTCTGAACTGTTTCTAATCTTGGTGTTTAATAAAGACTATTCACAATCAACTGCTTGCTTCTGGGTCCTAACTGCAACCGTGTCATTTAGTGGTTAATTTGAATTTGTTACTTGGGTTGATTTGAATATTTTTAGTTTCTTTAGAGTTTATTTGAGGTTTATTTTTGCATATATTATATTGTTCATTCTAAAAATATGTCATAGAATATTTATCAGACTTTTTACAGTAACCTGCCTCTTACTGGTGGTCGTACCAATCTGTTCAGTTGTTTCTGGTTTCTAATGAGCAAAGAAATTGATGGTCATATCTTCCCAGAGCTGGAATTACCCTGGGTGGCGCTGTCAGCAAAGAAGCCCATCATCTGCACCCCTCACTCCAAACTTGTATCTTCCCTTCCCCAAAATAATGTTTTTGGATGGTTATTGCAGCTTTTTCCAGCCTTTGGGGACTTTCATTGTGTTGGACTTATCATGAGAAGTTGGGGGTTTTCACATTAACTCTTTATATTGCACAACATGGGTCAGAAATGACCCACATTCATTTGTATGGCTATTTAATGCTGGCTAAGTTTGTCTTTGCTCCATCTTTTTAGATCAGTTCATTTTATGATTAGTCATAAAAAACATTCTTTAAGTATCCTAATTTTTTATTACCACGTAACCTTATTTTCATTCTTCACATTTTAATGTATAAACAGCACCAGATTTTATATTGCAATGTCAAGTTTGCACACATGGGACAGTAATGGCCCTTATTCATTTAATGGTTATTTAATGTTGGCTAAGTTTACATTCATTCCATCATTTTAAAGCAATGTATTTTCTGATTAAATATCACAAGTTTTCTTTTAGTATCCTGTTATTGATTACCACATATCCTTGTTTTTATTTTTCCCTTTATATTGAATGAAAGGAAGCAGTTTTTGTATTACAAAGTCAAGTTTCCACACAGGTGCCAAAAATGACCCATGTGTAATAATTTAATTCTTGTCATAATAATTTGTTTAAAGTCGTTTCTTTAGCAGTGAGTGGTGTCACACACCTTTGCAGTCAATATTTACAACATCTTTGTAATTTTGTCACATATACACAGATGACAGACAACAAATACCACGGCTACTGAGCTTAGGACAACTTTTGTTTAATAACTGAAAACTGCTGAGTTCTGTTCTGACTTTGATCAACTGAACACAATAATATGGAAATCTGTTTGGGCATGAAATTGATATCGTTGATATCAAGCATCAGCTGTAGTAATGCTTAACCGTTACTTGAACTTTGAGTACATGTACTCAATATATGTCAACTAGTGCGCTAGGCTTTACTAGTGAAGCAAAACGTGTCTCTTGTAATATCAGTGAACAAAAAAGAGACACTATAATACTACCGATGCAAAAGTGTCACAATTACTTCCAGAAGATCAAAATTGGGTACTAGTGGGGGTGACGGGGTGTGATGACATCAGTGAACTGAGAGGTTGGACTTGCGCCGAGCTCCCGCTCCCGTTGAATCTAATTTACATTTCCACCAACCACAGACTGTTATTTTTACATATATTTGACCCTTTTATGTTTGTTAAGGATGTTAAGCAAGGACAGTAGCTCAATTCCGTTGGGGGAAACAGATACATTTCAAAGAAATGCAAGAAACAAACAGGATGGCAAGGTGGAAGATGGCGACCAAAGCAAGGGGGGCCACTCTTCACAACTAATTTGCGAAAGTCACTGAAAGTGTTTGTAAGATTTTGGAGGAGAAGCCGGCCAAATTCATGATGCAGTAGAAGTTATAACAACCAGAGTCGAAGAATACAGTTAAAGGCTGGACGAAGCCAAGAGTCGAGTGTCTACGCTGGAGGACCTGCTAGCTGACGCCGAAAGTAAGCTCTGTGATATTAAGGTGAAGCTGCAAAAGCTTGCTGACAAGACAGACGACATGGAGAACAGAACGAGATGGGACAACATCAGGATCGTCGGCTTAAAGGAGGGAGCTGAAGGTGAGCAACATGTAGCTTTCTTTGAACGCTGACTGCTGAAAATACTGAACAAAGATAATAAATGGGGCATAGTTAAAATCGGCAGGGCACACAAAGGGCTCGGACCAGCCCGTGGTGACCCAGACCTGTCCTCATCAAGCTGCACAACTCCGAGGATAAACAGTGGATCATGGCTGCGCTGAGGTAGAGACAACAGTTCACTCATGAGGGACAGAAACTGTACATCCAGCAGGATTTCTCTGCGGCAGTGAAGGAGAAGCGGTGCAGTTGTGTGAACGTAAGGTGTGTGAATGACTAATTGGACTGAACATCCGCTTCTCCTCATGAGGTACCCAGCCACCCTTAGCCTCATGTACAATCTAGTGCCAGGATGCCACTTGGTATTTTCAGTTTGAACAGCTGTTTGTGACATTTAAATAGGGAGTGTGCAAAGTACCTTTGTTCACATTGTTTATATGATGACACAGCTGTGCATATTAACCATGGAAAAGGTGTTGTTATTTCTAACTAAAGTAGCCATGCTGCGCTTTTATGATAAGCTGGTGCTCTAATGGCTATAGAACAAACTCTAAATGGGAAAAGTTAAAGTTATTTTAGCTTGATCTGTTATGATTTTTTCTTTTTTGTTTTTTTGGTCTGTGGTGAAAGCATTATGATCCCTTAAGAGAAAGGAGTTTGACATAATCCTTCCCAAATTTGTACTATAACTTAGGGGTTATGAATTTGTTCTGATCATGGGGGCGGGGGTCACTTGAAGAGATAACTGCTGTTTCCTTTCTTTGGTGTGTCTTTTTCTCTCAGCATCATGCAACCTCCTGTAACTGTTACAGTGTCTGTTTCAGTGTTCAGTGCCTGGTTTTCAGGGGCGTATTTGTGTGCTTTCATCAACATTGAATCCTACTATAAACAATTTAATTTCATCTACATCCACACTGAGACATCAGAAGGTAAAAGCTGTTATGCAGGCATCATTCAATCCTCACCTGTTCCGCCTGGCATTTGCATTATCAGGGCATCATATTGTTGTATAACCATTATGAGTGACATTAAAATGATCTCTTTAAGTATAAAGGTCGTAGACCATGTTGTAAAAAGGCAGAAGATAATCTCCTATTTGAAGAGAGAGAGTGTACAAATTGTCCTCCTCATCTGACTGATTTAGAACACATTGGGCTCTAATTTCGTAGACCAGGCCTTCGCCGTGCGCACAGGGTGTGACCGGCGCACTTTGCAAGTTTCCTGCAGTGCCAAGAGAGGCGCACTCAAGGCACAGAGGGGCGCAGAGGAGCGCGTCCATGCCCACGTCTCTGCCTCTCCGCGCAAATGTCAGAGTAGGAGGAGAATAGACGTGAGTGAGTTTAACACAGCCGAGTGTTTTCTCCACCAATCAAATGAGCGCCTCTCCTCGCCTTTAAATGCGAGGTGCAGCGTCTGATTGGTCTGAATGATCCCCTCTGCTGGAGACGGTCAGAGCTGCTGTCATTCAGCAGCTGGGAGAACAGACTGGCCATTGGGGCGCGCATCGGAGGCCCGAAGCACGTCACTGTGTGGGCCAGCTCCCAGGACAGATGTAATCTGTTCCTTTGTCATTATAGGAGTACATAATTAAGAGACAGTTACACCGCAGCTGGCTTATCCATTTATAATACTTTGATCCACCTGCACTCCTGGTTTGTCATTGCCAAATAGCAGAGCCTTTGGTGATAAACTGTATACTCTCCCGGGTGTCTCCGCCTCACCCTCCTTACAATAATGTACTCCATCTTTTTAGATCACGTTAAAAATAAAGACTAAAATAGAGAAATATGGGAAATCACGGGTAAATCCTGAGTGACATACATTTATTTTATCTCTTTTTTTCTTCGTCTTTTTTCTCCCTCTTTTCTTTGAATTTCATGAAATGGGAGAAGTTAGGGCTGGTAATGGTTGACTTGTAAGATGTGCATCAAACTTTCAGCTGCCATCAGGTTAAGTTTCCATGATGACAAACGGCTTTAATCCGACATCAGATGTGACGGGACAGTTAATATAGATACAAATGTATATGCTGGTTCAGACTGTTACATTAAATAGTGATTGCTGTGATTGTTTATTGCATTAAAATGTGCCTGACACTCTGAAAACCTGCCTCTGAGGCTTTGTTGACGTGTGCACACATGTGCGCCTGTCACCAAATTACAGCTGCGGAGGGTGCGCTCCGCCCTGCACCGAGAATAGACCAGGTTGGAGCAGGTGAGCTTTCAGCGCACTTTCTGCACTGTTTTTGGCACAAAATTGTCACTGCTCCAACACGAATCTGCCGGCACCTCCCCCTGGTGCGCCGTCACACCCATGTCTGCGCAGACGGTCTACCAAATTGTCAAATTGGCAGCGCACGGCGGTGCGCCCCCTGCGCTGCGCCACGAAATTAGAGCCCATTAAGTTAAGAAGGAGCTAGGTAGGCCTGGTGTTCTATTCATCTTTCAGTTCAAATAGTAAGGGAGTAGCTGTCCTTATTCATAAGAAATTACCCTTTACTTTGGAAGAGGTTATAAAGGATGGGTTAGGATGTGTGGACTTGGGTCTCTTTGACATTTAAGAGGGTTATAAATCCATGGGAAAAATACTTCACTTTTAACTCCTGTCTCCATCACAGTCCCTGTCAAGAATTGACTATTTTCTAGTATCTAGAGCGGTGATAGACAGAGACAAAGCATGCTCAATTGAAACGTGTACATTGCCTGATCACAACCCAGTATCTATAATTGTTTCATCCCCCTGCCCTGACCCCTCTTTGTGCCATCTTTGTGGAGACTTAACTCTTCACTGCTAAGCAGACCTCCTTTTTTAGATTTTCTGGAGAAGCAGTGGGAGCTTTACATGTCAACACATCACACCCAGACATAAATACTTCCCTATTGTGGGAAACAGCTAAGGCATTCATAAGGGAGTCTATCATATCTTACACAGCCGCTCATAAAAGAGAAACAAGCAGGAAGCAATTTGAATTAGAAAACCTGATCCAGGACTTCTGTTCTCCTTACCAGACAGAGGATATATGAGCATGGCAATAAACCCAGCTGCCTTCTTGCCCGCTTGGCAAAGTGAAGAAATGCCAATAGTTTAATATCATCGCTTAAAGATAGGAATGGAGACAAAGTTCATGAATCGAAGAAAATTAACAATATTATGAGGCAATTTATATTCCAGTGAATGTAATTCTTCATTGGAGTTAAGAAAATCTTTCCTGGTTCAGGTTAATCTTCCTTCTCTCCCAGAAAAACTGCAGAAACTTTGAATAGACTGGTTACCAGAGAAGAGGTCCTGAATGCCATTCCTACACTTCAAAGTGGAAGGGCACCAGGAAAGATTTTTATATTCTAATGTGAGAAGATGTCTAAATGTTGTACAGTATTCTTCACAGACGCAACACTGGGCACTGGCTATATCTTTAGACATGGAGAAAGTGTTTGACATGGTTGAGCGGGGGTTCATGTGCGATGTCCTGGACAGGTTTGGATTTGGAGAGGAATTTATTAATTGTATAAAAGTTTTTTTTTAATCATTTACCAGAGGCTTGTGTCTTGACCAATGGATTGTACTCCCCCCCTTCCCACTCTGAAGAGGGACAAGGCAGGGTTGCCTGCTGCCTCCCCTCCTCTTTGCCCTCACTTTAGAGCCACTGGCAGAATGCATCAGGAACAGTAAGTAGTTACACGGTGTTACTTTAGGCAAGACCACACATAAGATGTGTTATATAAAGACAACATTTTACTTTCATTCAAACCCAGAGGATCCTGTCAATTATTTACTAATTTGGTTTAATATCTGCTTACAAAGTAAACTACACTAAATCTGAGGCTATGCCCTTGGAGAATTACAGCAGCATGAGTTCAGCTCTGAATTTCCCATTCAGATGGGCCACCTCAGGCTTTGTTTATCTTGGTATCAAAGTGTCTCGTAATCCTGAGGACTAGTTGAGGCTTAATTTTATGTCTACAGTTAGAGCAATTATGAATGACCTTGAGAGATGGCATAACCTCCCCTTCTCCTATATGGGTAGAATTAGTCTCATAAAGATATTTCAGTCAGTCAAGTCATGTTCAGTTGTTTTATTGTTGCTGCAAATACATGTTACAGGTTTGGCGTCCAGGCTCCAGTCTCATCACTCCTTGCAGAAATGTTTACATGAAGGCATGGAGGAGTGATGAGCAAAACATGAGAACACCCCCTGGAGCCTGCAGGTGGATGCTGGGGTGGAGGTGGGGGTGAAAGAACACGCAGCAATCAGCGTCTGGCAGCATAGATGTTTTCCGAGCAGAGGGAGGGATGGGTAAACTCCCAGTTTAAATACACCGCCAAATTGAGAGGTGGAGAGTGTGATTGGAGGATTGATGTAAGGAGTGTGACGTTTGATATGTGAATGTGACATGTAAATAGCAGCGCCGCTCGAGTTGTCTGCCTGAACTGGCTCGCAGGCTTCGCTTCATATACTCCCCAGATTGCTTCATCTTATGCAAATGTTACCATGCTTTCCCCCAAAACATATTTGTGATTATTTAATCATTCAAGTCTCTTGAGTAACCCTCTACCAATTTTTTTTTACCTGGGATAAATATTTTTTTGTTCATGGGCTTATTTCTGTGAGTGGCAACAAAAGTTGCCGGTGGGCACATAGCTTGTAACTAACTAAAGGAAAACACCTGTCTGCAGGATTTCTCATAATTTACTTGTTTCAAATAGTAGAATGAGGTACACTGGTGCATTTAGGCCCTCTTAGAATAGTCTTCCAAGCTAAATAAATTCACAGGTATTCAAGACCTGGGTCTGTAGGATTTTGATACGTTACCATAAATTTTCTTGCTATTTGCTAAGCAATCTTTCTCTGTCAACTAACATCAGTATGGAAAACCGTTTCCGCAACTTTACAAAAAGGAAATCAGGGAACTAAAAATAAATAAATATATACTAAGTCATAATGGTGTGATAAAAAGTCAAAAATGTTGATGTGCAGTTGGAGGTGCACCTTTCTACTTATCATAGCCAATGGCCACACCTACGTCCCCCCCCCCCCCACACACACATACACACACACAGACACACACACACACTAACACCCCTGCACACACCGACACACAATGTTCATAAAATAACAGGTCAAAATACAAATTTATTATGTATGTTGTTCTTTCCTTGGGTACTCTGTAACATAGGTCCTGTCCATGCTGCAGGACTCTGAAACAGTGACCTAGGTACAAGCTATGTGACTACCGGCAACAATTGTTGCCAGTCATAAAAATGCTATTTTCTTTCAAACAAAGTACAAAATGGAAAAAAGAAATACATAACATGATTCAGAGGGACTCAACTGATAAAGTTATATGCCTTAAAACTCTGAAAAAAATGGGTTAATTTGGCACAATAAAAAGCCCGAAATCAACACTACCATGCTGCAACTGCTTTGGGAGAGAGGTTTAGCCCTGCCTAATTTGAGATTTTATAACTGGGCCTGCCCCTCCAGATTAATCTGGGACTGGCTATAATCGCATCTAAAACCTGGAACAGGTATTGATAAGTGGGCATGCTCTTCTTACTCCTTGCCAAATAAATTAACTAACTGTGTGTAACCCACCTCAGACGCTCAGACTGAGGTTTGATGGGTGGATCCAAGTTCTAGGTTCTAAGAGGGGTATTGGCAGTCAGGAAAGTAAAGTTTTTTTGTTTTTTTTTGGTTGCTTGTTTTGTTAAATCATTAATACCATTCGTACAACCATCAACGTTCACCTTTTGTTTAACATAACTATCAACTCCTTACAAAAGGAAAACACAAAAAAACAAAAAACTTGTAAATCTTAAAAAAATGATTAAAAATATAACAAAGAAAACAATAAAAATAAACAAATGAATTAACCAAATAAATGTCCCTTATTCCTTGTTTTTTTTTACTCAGTCTGTGGTTTTCTGTGAGTTACCCAGCCATTGCTGCGTTGATTGTCAATCCTGTGGGGTGCTGATGAAGGTAGATGGAGTGCAAGGAATGAGATGAGAAGAGAAGAGATGATGATGACCGGGACCGGACTGCAGAGATGGACCAACGAGATGAAGGGAGTTTAAGACCAAGGCAGTTGAATGGCTGGGGACTCAATCCTCGAATGATCTGACTTTGTCCATACCAAACAAAAAACCAGCCTGCACAAACGTGCAAAAAGTCACTTAAATTGTCCATTTTTCCTATAAATCATTTCCCCTTACAAAATTAATAATGACATTTGATGTACAAATTCAATACAATTCATAAAAAATTAATTACAACAACAAAGAATTATAACCAGCTGTAACATATTCATTTTAAACATTTGAGCTCAATTTTAACCATTGACAAATCATGTTCACATCATTTAACATCATGAATTATTGCTAGTTGGCTTAGTTAGCTTACCATGCTATCTGCACTCTTCAGCTATTTTAACTCGACAAAATAAAATGCCTAATCGGCTATTTATTGTCCTCTTTCAATAAAATAATGTTTTTAGCTCTTCCGGACTGGTTTTTGGCAAACATATTCAAGCTAAAATCAAGTATGAACTAACTCATTGTCTATGCTACCATGCAGATTAGCTAGTTTAGCTCACTCACCGGGAAAATCATGGGATGTGCACGACACTCAAACAAAGAAATCCTCCATGAGGTGTAAAGTTTTGCTCCTTCTAACGTCTTCCTTAATCTGCAGTTGTTTCTTAAGGTTTCTCTTGACTGAATTGGCATTTTATCACTCTTATAATCTGAATATCTGTCTGGAATGATCTCTTTTGTGGTCTCTTTCGACGGAGAATACAGCATATACTCTCTCATCAAGCTCCTCGGAAAAAGTGAAGAGGTACACACTTATCCTCTTTGTTATTTTACACCAGCAGGGGGTGCTGTTGCTCCTAACATAAACAGAATATTTATTCTAAAAACGGTCTTTTTAACTTCTTTTTTAACTTGAACTTCTTTTTAAAACAATTTTTATCTCAAAGAAAGATATGAACCATAACTTATATCTTTTAACTGATTTTAACAGCTTTCTATAACATCTTGTAATGTAAGGCTTTTTGAATGTTTTCATCTGTATTATTCAAAGAAAATATTTTTTTATACATTTTTAAGGTATGCCCTGAACACCTGGGCTACATGTGGGAAAAAAGGGATCTTCACAACCCTATTATTATTACAATTCATCACTAGCAACAATACCTCTGACTAATGCTACGGCCACACCGGACGCGACCATAATTTAACGCCAGAAGCCTGTAACGCCGCGCTTAACGCCGGTTGGACGCTGGACATTTTGGCAAGCTGTGGGACGGCACGTCCGGGCGCATGCGCAGTAGAGAGCCGGAGCCGGTCGGACTCAGTGATGACCCGTGCAGGCAAATCCAGCTGGAAACGAATATTTACAGAACTTGCCTTCAAAACCTGTCTCCTCAGCGACTTTCACCCAAGCCTGCTCCTTTTGTTCCAGTCTCTGTAGAGGACACACGCCGAGTAGTTTAGCTCCGGATGATAGCAAACAGCGCAGATAAACATCTCCTCCATCTTTGAGAGGGGGTTTAAGCAGGAGCAGGAGGCCGGGGCGTCACACATCATTAAATCAAACCTGTCTCCTCAGCGACTTTCACCCAAGCCTGCTCCTTTTGTTCCGGTCTCTGTAGAGTATACACGCCGAATAGTATAGCTCCCAATGATAGCAAACAGTGCCGATAAACCTCTCCTCCATCTTTGAGAGGGGCTTGAGCGGGAGCAGGGGGCCGCGGAGCGTCACATGTCATCAAATCAATGACGTCGGGGGGGAATGTCATCACTGATTGGCTGCCAAGCCTCGAACTGGCGTCGAAAGTTCAATATTTTCAACTCGAGCGTCGAGGCGTTTGGGGCGTCAAAACGCCTCGACGCTCCGAACACGCCGCACCGAACGCGTCCAATGCTCCGGACGCGCCGCGCCAAACGCGTCCAACGCGCCGCCCGGGGCGAATTTGCGTCAAGACGCCTTTGCATTGACTTTGTATGTAATCTCGATGCGCGTCGACGCAAATTCGCGTCCGGTGTGGCCGTAGCATAAGAATGAACAGTTTGCCCCAGGAGTCAAAAATTGTATTTTTGATAAATGGCATGCAAAAGACTTCTTCGGGATGTATAGCATGGTAATACACTGATGTACTTTCAGCATCTTCAACAAAAAAATGACATTGCTTTTATGGGTACCTCCAAGTCCATCATTTTATTCTCTCAAAGGTGAATAATCTCCCCACAAACACTCCCATTTCAAGTGAGATAGACTCATTGTAATTTAACCAAAAGGACACAAGACATTTTCTTTGTCATTCTTAATCTCTGTTCTACTCCATAGACCAAACTGATATCAGCAAGATTATACAGAAGAGGGAAAATGACCTTGGTGTACAATATATGGAAGATGAGTGGCATGAGGCAACAGCCTCTGCCAAAAACACATTTATCTGTAACCGAATGAAAGAAACCCAATATAGAATACTCCATAGATCCCATATAACACCATCTGTTATTAATAAGATAGATAACCAGACATCTTCTCTTTGTATTAAATGCAAACAGATCAAAACATACATTCACTGTTTCTAGGAGTGTTGTTTCATTTCAAGGTTCTGGAGCAATTTAGCCCAGGAATTTGGAAACATTTTCTTACTTTAAGTTACAAAGGATTCAGGTATCTTTATATTAGCCTTGCCCTCAAAAGCATTATCTTTGAGTATTTCTGATTTCAGACTTTGTGACAAACTTCAGTGTCTAGCAAGGAGATGTATTTTAAAGCAGTGGATAAGTTACAAACCTCCCACTGTTACACAGTGGTACCAAGAAACATACAAAGTCCTACCCTTAGAAAGATTAACTGCATGGATGAAGGGGGATGACAGTCTGTTTGGTAGAACATGGTAAGGTTTTCTGAGGTACTTACCCCAGCTCTTAGGGACACTATAAATAAGGGGAGATATACCCTTGTCTGAAATACTCCTCCTAGATGATTTGTCAGTACATAATGTAACTGTTTATAGTTTACTTCTGACTATAGAACCCCCCTTCATTGTTTTAATTTGTTTAAGTATTGCTATATTTATATGCATCCTTCATTATATGTAAATGTTTCTCATTTAAATATACTTAATTATTTATGTTTGTAAATGCATTACTATTTTTTATTTTCTTTTTTTCTGACTACCATGTGTTGTCATTGTATTTGTGTGCTTTCATATTTTATTATTATTGTCATTATTATTATAATTATTATTATTATTATTATTATTATTACTATTATTATTACTATTATTATTATCATCATCATCATCATCATCATCATCATCATCATCATTATTATTATTATTAATATCTTATTATTGTTATTATTTTTAATAATAATAATGATCATAATATTTATTATTGTTATTGTTATTATATTATTATTAATATCTTATTATTGTTATTATTACTATAATTATTATTATTATTATTATGATTATATTATTATTATTTTATTATTACTATTATTATTACTATAATTATTACTTTTATTTATTTATTTATTTATTTTACTTTTACTGTACACTGTGGAGAGATGACACAGGGCAAATATAAGGTGACTGATTAAATGCATTGGGGTGATGGGACTGGATTGGGCTTTGCAGATGGGGTAGATTGCAGAAGTGGGGATCTGGGTGAGGACAGTCTTGAGCTACATGAGATTGTTTTACCTCATATAGCTCGATATAACCTCATGCTATATTTTCTCTTGCACTTTGATATCAGTGTGAATGCAGAGCACTTGTTTGTTGTTTTATTTTACATGTTCTGAATAATTCAAAATTTTTTCTACTAGTTAGACTGTTTTAAGGTGTACTTGTGCAACTAGTAGACTTCAAAATGTTCATTAGTACTACTCGTATGCCTTATAGGCCAAAAGTAGCCAACTATTACAACTAATCAGGGTGCTGGATTTGGTTATATTCCCTCATACCTTATTTGCATTAGGTCTACTGGTACAACTACTTACAACTAGTTACCAATAGCACTAGTAAACAAAAATTATGTTTTACTAGTAGAGGCTTTTGACTCACTAGCCAATGGGATGTCTGAATTTGCTTTAGCCTGCATTTTATAAGTATTAAAGGCTTATTAGTGGTACTGTTGAACTTTAGGTTCAACAGTAGAACTAGTACATCCAAAACAGTCTTTTTGTGGTCTTTTTTCAATATTTAAGTAGTAGTTGTGACACTTGTAGCTCCATGAATTGACAAAAAAAATGAGTACATTAACTACAAATTTGAGGAATAGTACAGCGTAAGTACAGTTGATATCACTGGGTATCATTTTTTTTTTAAATAAGCCTTGCAATCAACTTAGCTAAGTAGAAAGCATAATACAAAGGCTAGTAACTCAATTAGAACCAGCCAATTATGATGGATTATGTTAACAGCTGGCTTGCTTGCTTACAGTTACTACTTTTAATTCTTTAATAAAAAGTATATTCTCTCTCTCAAGGTACCCTAAACCTTATTACAGTTGTCTTAAAAAAATTGTCATCATATTTTTCTAAAGTAAGGTTGAAACAGTCATAAAATATAAAATAAAATGCTTGTGTCGGTGACAAATAAAAGTTTGCATGATAAGCAATTCAAAAATGTTACAATAAATTTGTTAGGATATGGTGTAAGTAGGACACAGAGTGGAGGCAGACGATCAATAAAAGTGAAAAACTCAGGATTTATTTGATCAGCAGATCCAAAAAAATGAGCAATTAATCAGGTGACTATATACAAAGAGGTGGTGGTGGTGGCAGGAGCTTGTGGAGACCTGGAAGACGGAAAGAGACACTGGTCAATCTTGAGGTAAAGAGCAACTTTCCAAAACACCATCACAAAAAAGCAGAATGAACTCTGATTGTCGGAGACAGTGCTTAACCCTCCTGTTGTCCTCGGGTCAAAATGACCCTCCACTGTGTTAAAAATAAAAAAATCCTCTAAACAATATTTTTTCAACTTGAAATGTTTTGACTTTCCTAGATTGCCCCAAACGGTAGAAAAAGTGAAATGCTGCTTTTATTCACATTTCCATGTAAGCTGTACAAAAAGAGGTACAAAGGTGGTCTTCAGGTCAAAATGACCCATGAGGCAAATAGAGTTGAAATCAAGGTCACAGAGTAATTTACACACCACAGAATGTAACAATGTTTTAGTTGTGTCTCAGATCAATCAGTAGTAGAAGTAAACAAGACAGTACCAGAAGTAAACAAGACAAGACAAGACAGGCGGCGTTCTCGCAGATTGCAAAGCTCTTTGTCTGTGGATTCTAGAGGTTATAAAGGTGCTGCAGATAACAGGACCCCGCATTCTCTCTGTGCTGGAGTCATGAGTGTGCGTTATAACTTTAACATTGGAGAGGCTCTAGAGCAGATTTTCTCAGATGTCCAGCAAGACAACTCTGATTCAGAAGAGGAAATGGAGGATGTATCAGAAGAAGAAGATGGGGAGGAATATATCCCAGAGCATGATGAATCATGCCAATGGTACTGTCTCTACATTCTACCTGTTTATCACACCAGCAATAGAAAAAAATAGAAAAGCACTCGGAGAGCGTGGACCTCCACCAGCACCACAGTCCTCTCCCATATTGCGATTTTTACCATAAATATTGGTCCTACCTTTATTTCATCTAAATATTTAGATTCCTTGACCATGAAAACATACCATTAGCAACTAGATTCATCATGATATTTATTTTAGTTCAGTAGTAATTCACAAAGATCACAGTTTTGGTCATGGTGGATCCAGACGCTGATTCGGATCAACACCAAAATTGAATCACTTCTTCCTTTTCCCATGCTGAACATTTCCTGAAAATTTCATCTAAATCCATCCATAACTTTTTGAGTTCTTTTGTTCACAGACAGACAAACAAACTCTCCCAAAAACATAACCTCCTTGGCAGAGGCAATAATCCTGGAGATGGCAAATCTGGAGGGTTTTCGTAAATATGGAGACTGGTGGAAAAAGATGGATGAGACTGACTTACAGACCTACTTAGGGCTGCTAATCTTAGCAGGTGTATACAGGTCCCGAGGTGAGGCTGCAGCTAGTCTATGGGATGCAGAGAGTGGTGCTAGTTGTGCTAATTAGTTGAATGGATTATGTTATTTTTCACATTTTTGACATATTGTCTTAAATTGTTCACTGAAAAAAAAAGAAAGAAACTGAGTCATTGGGATGAATAAAAATGCATTCAAAACTCCTTTTTGCACATTTCTATTCTTTTCTTAAACTATAGAAATACAAGTGAAGAGGGAAAACTCAGGTTTTCACACATTTTGTGGTGAATGACAAGTTGTTTCTTCAAGCAAGATAAAATTTGGTGTTTAAAATTCAATTAAGCTGTTTATATTGGGGGTTTAGTAAAGACGGGTCATTTTGACCTGGAGGACACAGGGTGTATACAGAATATGAGGACAGCAGGAGGGCCAACACTAGTGACTTGGGTTGAGACGAACCACAAATGAAGTGCAATCAGCGCTGAGTAGAAGAAGCTCCCGGCATTTATAGCAGGCGTCATCAGCGCTGATTAGGAACAGGTGAGGAAGACCAGGTCATGTCAGCTCCACAGCCACGCCCAGCTACAGCCACAGGAGAGAGAGGAGAAAACCCACGAGGGGAGGGGGAGAGAAGCAGAGCAACTGGAGCAGAGGGTGAAATCCTCACAAGATTGTTTTAAAAGCTTGCAACAGGTTTTCAAAAGGGCATATTTGGAAACAATGCTGGTTTCATGTCATTTAAATTGAATCATTTTTTTTTTACAAAAGACGAATTTCCCCTTAAAATGTCAATTTGTGCCATCACAACTAAAGGATAAATATTAAATATTAAGTTCCCCCTATAATGTATTAAGAGTACCAAAAAAGTGACTCAATTTTGATGTATCATTTGAAAAAACATTTTTAAGAATGATTTTATAATTCAATTCTGTGCGTTTTTGCAAAATAGAGGATCAATACTGAAAATCACTTTGCGTTTTTAAAATAACATTTGACAAATTATGCATGTTCTGTTAAAAATGTTTTAGTGCATTGCAAAGAAAGTTAAAAACATGTCTGTACAATGTTGAGTAATGTTTTGCAGTCTCCACAGAATAATTTCTTTAAGCCTCCATCAACATTCAGGTCCTGCTTCTGAAGCAGGACCTGAATCTGCACTGGTCTGTGCAGACTAAATTTTAGAAAGGTACAAACCAACACTAAAACAACTGCATCCTCTAGAAGAAATAACAGTATTTTACATCTGCCATTAGGCTCAGCATGCTAATTACACTTGTGCTTCTATGGAATAGTTAGAAAATTATTTTTAACCTATAAAAGTTGTTTCACATTGATATTGGTGAAAGCATGCTGTATGCAAATCAGAAATAGATCACACAGGAAGAGGAAGTTGAGACTGGTAATGTATTGTAGTTCTCTTAGACTGCATCAGACTGCTGTGAGGCATCATGGATTTTACATCTCTCTGTATCAATACTTGTAAGTACAGCCTCTTCTTTTATTTTTATAAACTTTGTTCTCAGTGTTGAGTGCAGTCTAACCACAATTCTGAATATTTTTCTCTCAGTAATGGTCGTGATGTTTCTCCTGGTTGTGCAGGTTACGCAGACTGACTTTGTTCGACACGCTGGTAGGTTTCATGCTCAATTTGTGCTTGGTTCTGCGTCATCTCTAATTAATTTCCACCATGCAATTACCTTTGAATAGCAGAATATTGGTTAATTAGTGCTACTATCAACAGCACTTAAGGTCCAAGGATAAAGAAACTTGGAGTCTCTGTCTGTGACATAAACACAGGGCTCCCAATAGGCTTAATGGACTTAGACTTTTAAATTTAGGGCCATAAAAAGTTTTCTAAGGTATTACTTTTAAATTTTGATAACAATCTGTCAGGTCACTTTTATTTTCTTTCCCTTCTTGCCTGGTTAGTACTTTATTGCTTTTAGTACATCTCTTAGGTATGCACAATGTATCTAAATTTTATAGGTATCTGCAGATACGACCTCATAAAGCAATTGACTTTAATAGGTAGGTTTTCAGGTTCTTGCAGGCGTATAAAGAACATGTCTTGGACCTACATTGCACATATGGCTGTGATTCTAAAAGACAAATCAACAGACTTGCCCCATTTTTTCGTACTGAAAAACTTGAAGATATACTGATGTTGACTATTGATATAAGCTGACATTAGTTTAAAAATATCGGCATATCCCCCAAAACTTCACTGTTGTGCATTCTTAATACCTTCTCATTCACATATCGATTAAATTAATTTTTCACAGTACCATACAATACATTTCCACATTTGAAGAAAACTTGGAAAATGAAAGCTGTATATGACCACAGTTTCACAGAAAAACGATTTTCAACAGACCTATGTTTAACCCAGCCAAGTTTATAAGACAATGTAAATTTAGTTTCTTTTCATTTGATATGACCAGTTTAAATGAATACATGTTTCATTAGTCATGAATAATCCAGTCCAGCTAAATCTAATTGCTTTCTTCCCCTGGTTCTTTTTTAGGAGAAGCTTTCCAACCACGTATTACTCCAGACAGGCTCCAGTTCTTTCCTTATGAAAAAATCAACATAAGATGTGAACAAGTCATGGGATTGGCTGAATGGAGGGTGATGCAAAAGCCCCTCAACAAAGTAAAGACCAGTGTTAATAGTTATAGCCAATCTACACCAGCCTATGAAATTCCTGCTGCTTTAGACAAGCACAGTGGAAAGTACTGGTGTGAAAATGCAGACGGAGAAACAAGTAATGCTGTCAACATCATTGTCACAGGTGAGTACCTCAAACTTGCCAACCAAAATACAAAAAAACAGAAGTTCAACTAGTGTGCAAAAGAGTTAATCATAATTACTGACTTGTTTCACTGCCGAGTATAATAAAGATAAACAATAAAATGGACATTTCAGAGAGGACATTTTCTCTCACATTGTTTACATTACTTTCCTCTTATTTACCTTATCGATCAACAACAAATTTTTCCTTGGGATCTTTTTTTAGGATCACTGCATATTTCCATTTAGGCAGGGTCTTATTCATCAACAACAGTGGTTGGGGCAGTAATTTGTTGAAGCTGCATTCACATGAAAGCATCAGTGTGGCAATGCTGATGTTCTCAAGATATGTCAAGTTTTACAAGCTTGTCAACATAAGCAAGAATTTACCTCCACCTACCTTTGCTACCCTCAGTTATAGCTGTGTACATCCCTTTTGGCAAATGTTGTTGCCTGCCTGCTTGTAGCTCAACAAACATCAGTGTACCTACAGCAGAGTAGTAGCACCCCATTAATGTTCAGATTAAAGTTCTGACACAGTGAAATCATCTTGTGGAACGGTCAGTGTGTGACAACTCTGCACATCCTACCCATAACTGACATAAACTTGCGCCAACTTAGCACAAGATAGATCAGGTTGCATGATTGTGGATTTCCATTGCAGATGGTGAATGCAACTGGCCTTTGTAAACTCACCACAAACACTCAACATCATAAAAATTATGTGATATATGAAAATATGGGTAGACCTAGGTTGAAAAAGTCTGAGTCTGAAACCTGAGAAGATAGAGGACCTAAAGATGATAAAACAAGAGAATGAGCTGGACCCAAGAAATAGACCTATACCAAAATTTTGATGATTTCTCAGTGTTGGTAAAAGTCAGCTATATGAATGCTGCATAAACAACATGCCTCAACCATAAATCAAGAGTTCAGATGTAGCATTGTATGTCTGTGAGTGGGAATGGAAGTTAAATTTTGACCCACACCTCAAGATGTGTAATAAATTAAAATCTTCAATTACTAAGAATAACAAATTACATTTTTATGTTCGAATCTAACATGGCACAATTAATGAAGCGAAGCCTGCGAGCTAGTTCAGGCAGACAGCTAGAGCTGCGCTGCTATTCACATGTCACATTTCACATGTCATATGTTACACTCCTTACATCAATCCTCCAATCACACTCTCCACCTCTCAAATTGGCGGTGTATTTAAACCGGGAGTTTACCCATCCCTCCCTCTGCACGGCAAACGTCTATGCTGCCAGACACTGATTTGCTGCGTGTTCTTTCACCCCCACCTCCACCCCAGCATCCACCTGCAGGCTCCAGGGGTGTTCTCATATGTTTTGCTCATCACTCCTCCATGCCTTCATGTAAACATTTCTGCAAAGGAGTGATGAAACTGGAGCCTGGACGCCAAACCTGTAACATGTATTTGCAACAACAATAAAACAATTTAACGTGAGTTGACTGACTGAACTGTATTTAATCTCAATAAAAATAGAAACGTTCAGTCGAATGTACAAGACAGTACTCAAACCAATCAAATCTACTCTGAAATACAATGATACAGTGTTTGCTTGTCCTAAAATCTTCATGTTTTTCAGATGGAGATGTGATCTTGGATGTTCCTGCATATCCAGTGGTGGAGGGACATGATGTCAGTCTGTTTTGTAGACATCGTCAATCACATATACGAGTCATAGCTGAATTCTACAAAGATGATACCCTATTTAAGACTGCATATGACAGCAAACTGACCATCAGAAATGTTTCCAAATCTGACAGAGGTCTCTACAAATGCAGCAATGAAGCTGGAGAGTCATCAGAGAGTTGGCTATCTGTCATAAAAATGGAAAGCAAATACTATCCAGAGCTTCAATCTGTGGACCAACATGTCTCTCATGCTCCTCCCCAACATGTTTCTCATCGTCCTCCCCAACATGTCTCTGATTCTCTCTTTCTGTGGATTGTTAGAAGTGCTATTCTGACAGTCTTGTTGCTGATGGTGCTGGGACTATTCCTCTGCCGGACACATAAAGGTACAGAAATGGACATAATTATCCTTTGTGTTGCAACATTTTTGGTCTGATGTATGATTAATTGTTGTTGAAGAACAGCTGTGGACAAAGCACAAAACATGAATTATTAAATGGAAGTATAGATCTGCTAAATCAAATATATCTCCAAAAAAAGTAAAAGTTGCTCTGTTTCATTGTTACTTGAGGGAGCATCAGGATCCTAACTTTTTTTTAAATTATTTACAAAGTTATATTTTAATGAAAAGTGTAAACATTCCATTTCAGGAGTTCTGTCACCTTTGAACTCTGCAATAGCATTGAAGCATGGGAAAAAAAATAACAGTGTTGTTAGCATCAAAATGAGAAACATTCAGGGACATTCTGTCCAAGACAATTAGTGTATGTAGTCAAGTAAGAGAGGAACTAGAACGGAACCATTCGTTATGTTTGCATACATCATAGCTTTCTACTGTCTATGTAAGGCTGATCACCCGTGAGTGGGACTGGGATACGCAAAGTGGCCCCTGATGAAGTCTGTGCAGGGGCGTAGAATTGGGTCGGGACGCTAGGTACGTGTCCCTGTCAATATTATGCCACTACCCAGTGCTGTCCCTCCCCATGCACAAATCACGCTGTGTGAGGGGCTCCATTTTACACAAAAGGATGCTTTCTCCACCGTCTGATACAGACTCAAGCCGCTCTGTGGACTACAGGCCAATTTTTTCCATTTAAATTGCGGCTGTTACCATCATTGTCTGTCATTTTGCAGTGCAGCCAATGTCCATATTGTGTCCTAGTGCAGTGGTTCTCAACCTGTGAGTGGAGGCCCATATGTGGGTCTCAGAGCTGTTTTCAGTGGGCAGTATGTAAATCAGGTGAAAACGTGGCAAAAATGTCTTCAGTGTATGGAGGCCCAAAGAGGACATTCACTAGAGTATATCAGAGTTTACCCACTAGAATAAATCAGACCACATCACTGGAAGGTAGGCATGTACTGTATGTTGTTGAAATGTTGTTAGAAAAGAAAAACTTTGTGGCATAAACACCCCAGTTGCTAGTCTGCAGTCATGAGACAGAAGAGAAGATTATTCTGTCTAGATGTGAACTGGAGATCAATTTCCCTGCAGCCCCAATCATCTTTTTGTTATGTCAAGTTTACTACAGATACATTCATCTCTGTTAAAAAAGGAGTGGTTAAAAATTGAACAGTTTGTGATATTATATTGGGCCAGGCTCAAAACGAAATTCTGAAGCACTTTTATGTCCTCACCAATGTCAAAATCAAACCTACGCCTTTGAGTCTGTGCATTTGAAATGGTTCAGGCCAGTGATTTTACATTTCAAAACCCTTTGAAAAAGACACATGAAACAACCAGATCCAGGACAAAGTAGGCAGGTGCTGAGTTAATAAAAAAGACAATAACGACAACAAAAACAAAACACACAGCTGCCACACTGCAGGCCTCAAATCATTAACTTATTTATGACTACAAGTGATGTTATGAGCTCTCTGTGCTCTGCTCTCTGTTAGACTAAAGTCACCAGGAAGAGGCACTTGTTTCAGGACCAGGAATTAACAGTCACAAGAGTGGGCAAATAAGACAAAGAGAGGGCAAAAAAATGCATCTTAAGCACTAAATGTAAACAATGCATCATGACAATAACAGTAATGAAAATAATAAATAATGCCGATGCTGATGGAAGAACAAAACCAAATAATGGTGATAAAATAAGTTGTAAAATAAAAAGAAAACATTTTGTATATTTTCCCTGTTTCATTGGTTTCACTTAATTTCATCATTTTTTCCATGTTATCTTTTTTTCTTGATTTATTTAAAGAATACTTTAATCATTTAATTATTTTAGCGCAATTATCTGTATTGATACTTCTAACTTATTCTGCAACACTCTTTACTTTGTTATTTTTACTAATCACTAACTTTTTTCACTTGGAGTGATTAATGAGTTAAAGCTTGGAGGTCTGCAGAATGTGAGCCCTTTTCCAATTCTCCTTTTTAAAAACCTTAATCATGTTTTGGCATAGCAATAAGCTATTATGTGGAGAATCATCCACCTGACTACAGCTTAGTCAAACTGAAGGTTTGACATGTTATGCCAGTGTGTTATCCTGTCTGCTACCATTGAAGCATAAAAAACGCAAGTACTGCATAAATAAAGATAAAATTACAGTTCATTTTCTATCTGACCAGATGTCAATCAAGATAAAATAACAATTTGCAAAAAAAATTATTAAAACAGATGTTACATGTAGGTGCAGTTAAGTATTTTCCCCAAAAAATTACACTCAAATCAGGGACAGATATTCAAAAACTGTATTAAGTAGATTAGTTATATAAATTTCCTCACTGTCCACATGGGTCAAGACTTAACTCAAAGCTGACTTAAATGTTGATTTTACTTGATCAATTATGTCTCAGTCTTTCTGACCAAGAAATAATCACCGGTCACTTTATAACTGACCGGTGTTTTTCAATCATTTCTGTTTTTTGATTCTTTCAGCCTCAACAGAGCACAGTGATGCTTATCTACACCAGGTTACATGTACTGTTGTGAAAAAAACCTAGGAAGAAATAAAGGTAAACTGATACTGTTTAATAAGCCAATTATGGTTATTTAAAATCATTTTCATAATATTTTAATGAAAACTTAATTTGAACTCACAAATTTTATAACATTTTCTTCATTTCTATTCAGTGTTTGATTAATTTTTCTCCAAGATTTTGTGTTGATGATGAAGAGTCTGACCACTGCACAAAGTCTTCTCCCGTACATCCCAAAGATTCTCAATGGGGTTCAGGTCTGGACTATGTGAAGGCCAATCCATGTGTAAAAATGATGTCTCATGCTCCCTGAACCACTCATTCACAGTTTGAATCCTGGCAGTGTCATCTTGGAATATGCTCATGCCATTAGCAAAAACAAATCAATTGATGGAATAACCTGTTCTTTCAATATATTCAGGTTGTCAGTTGAGCTCATTCTTTGGGCCATAATGTTGCTGAACCTCAGCCTGACCAACTGCAGCAGCCCCAAACCAAGTACTGCCCCCACAGGCTTGGACCGTGAGCAACAAGAGGACAGGAAGAACAACATGTGCCAGGATTTGTTTATATCGTGTTCATGTTTTATGCACATGCTCCAGCTCTTGTCTGGTGTTGATGTATTCCTGTATCAGCATTGCAGTGCCACGTACAGGCCTGGCATAAATACCAAAGCATTTTCTGTTTTAATGTGAATGATGTAAAGCGTTTTAAAAATGCCAATGTTTTTGTCTTCATGTGAACAGGGCCTGAGTGACAGCCTGCGTTATTCACATGTAGAAAAAAAAACTCTGAAGCTTTTTAAACAGTCTAGTATTAATCTCTTTCGTATACCTTTGAAATCTCCCAAACTTAGCTTCTTAAGGAGCTGAGTCACTTTTCCTAATGTTATATTCATAATATGTAATTTTCCAGATTGATATCTAAGTAACAATGCCCAGAAAACACGGCGCTCACTCTGGCAGTGTCTGGCTTGCTATTGTTTTTTTTCTTATTTTGTTTTTTACATTATCTGGCCAAATTATATTAAAAGCCAAAAGCCTACCATTTTCATGTTGTTGTTTTTTGTTTTAAGACTGATGAACCTGTGACATGGGTTTACTCTGGGTCAGCTTCTGCATTGTGGTAATTAGGTATTTCTGAACACCTATATTTTTATGTATGAATGTAATATGTGTCAAATATCTGCGTAAAGTGTGCATCACTATCAATAGCATTCATACTGTCTGAAAATAATCTCATGGGTTGTTATTGTGAGTTTCTTACAAAACCACAACTGATTTCACAAGCAAGCAAAACCAATGTTTACAATGCAGTGGTAAAGTTCTGAGCCTAAAAGTTGGGCTTGTACTTAATTGTCACATTAGCTATCCCACATTAAGATATTTTTGCAAGCTCACTACCAAAAGCACCATATGTAATTTTTTCATGTGATATAAGCTTTGATTTCAGCAAACAGTGGTTAAGACAGCCAAAACAACGATACAAACACTTTTGGTCATTGAATCACTTATTTGCTGTAATTTCTGCACTTTTCCACCACTTCAGAATGAGAATTCATTTTTGCCTTTATCCCCTCATACAGTTGAAATACCCCCGCTGAAATAATGTCTCAACCCGCAAACACAGCCACCAAAACAGGCCCTCAGACAGGCATGCACTGCTGATGTCTGTATGGGTGAAACAACAACTGCATAGCTCGATATTTCAAGTTGTTTCTTAAATATATTTCTGCAGTTGTACACATGGTAATATAAATGGTTAAAAATGTAAATCATTTTGGAAAATTACTGTTTTACTTTACTTTATACTTTATTTCAGACCCTTAGGCTCATATAATTGTATTAATAACAGAAAAACAAACAAGGGATAAAAAGAAATAAAAAGGAAAAAACACAATTCATATATTGCCAGCAATTAAAACACAAAGAGACATTTTTACCAATGTTTCCAGTAACTGGATGTGAACCTTGTGTCACTCATAATGAGCTGAGTAAGTGAAATTATTATTTCATTGTCTGAATCAACCAATCGACCTATGAATTTGTACATGTAGTTTCTAAGGACAGCATAAAATGTGGGCATATTATTATAAATAAACATGTGACTTGCACTTGTCCATCGAGGATATTTAAGAAATATTCTAAAAGCATCATTATAAGCTACCTGTACCTTTTTCATTTTCGCTTTACTGTAGTTGCATCATAAATGCGCAGTGTACAGTGGAGTACAGTAAGCTCTAAAAAGCTCAGTTTTAACATTTTCTGTACACATCTGAAATTTACGTGCTAATATATTAGCTTGTGCATACAGTTCACAGCACTGACGCTGGATATCATCATCGTCACACAGATCACTTCTGATAATGTGCCCCAGGTATTTAACTTTATCCACCACACTGAGGACTTGACCAGAGAGAAAGAAGGATGGAAACTGCTGCTTCCGATCATCTTTTGTTGTCACTATCATTATCACGCTCTTTTTACAGTTGTATTTAATGTCAAACTGCAAACCATAGCTAGAGCAGATTCGCAGAAGTTGCTGCAGGCCAGCACTGTAAGGTGAAAGGATGACCAAGTCATCAGCATACATCAGATGGTTGATGAGCCTGTCACCCATCATGTATCCAGTCTTACAAGCTCTCAGTTGTTCCGAAAGATCATTCAAGTATACATTAAATAAGAGAGGTGAAAGTATACCACCTTGGCAGACTCCATTAGTAACAGAGAAAGGTGCTGACACACTCCTGCCCCAACGAACTTGCATGGTTTGATGCAAGTACCAAAAATGTAGTATTCTTATCAGGTAGAAAGGGACCCCCCTATTTTGTAGTTTTAGAAATAATTTTTCATGATTAATTCTATCGAAAGCTTTGGATGCGTCAAGGAAACAGAAATATTGTAGAGTTTTTTCTTCTGTATGCACTTACAACTTCCTTTAAGGCATATAAACACATATCTGTACTGAGTTTATGTTTAAAGCCAAATTGATGGTCTGTTGTTGTTATACACTCTTGTAAGCGATCCAAAAGAATAAGCTCTAACACTTTAGACAGCTAAAGCAATAGGCCTGTAGTTCTCAATGCTAGAGATTTTACCACACTGTAAAAAAAATCTGTAAAAAATACAGCAAAAGACCGTAAAATAGCAACAGTAAATGACCGTAAAACAAATACATTTATTTGACCGTATTTAATACATTAAATCCCAGTAAATCAACTGACTGGAAAAAACATTGATTTTTACTGGATAACAATGTTAAATTGATAATGCTTTACCGTGAAAACAAGGAAACACTTTTAAATTTTACAGGAAAATACAGTTATGTGTAAAATATCTAAAAACCTTCAATTTTACGGTCTTATTCTGGTTAAAATACAGCTTGTGGAGTTTAGCAAATTTAAATTTACAGTATAAACCTGTAAATATCGAAGCAAATACAAACCTTCATTTTTACAGAATCATAATGTTAAAAATATGGTCTGCTGTAAAAATGCAAACAGTAAATGACAGGGGAAATACCAGCCATAATAGCACTACTAACTAAATAAATAAATAAAACTGAAATGGTATTGTAGCATAAGAAAAATTTTCAATTTCCAAAAAGTATTTTAAAAATTAGTGAAATGAATAAATTTTCCATTTTTTTCTTTTTGTTTTTCAATGTAGTGTTTCTTCACTTACAGAAAATAAAAGAAAATAATCTCCTTTAAATTTATATTTTTATTTCAAGTTTCAGATATTGCTTATATGCACATTGCAATAAAACTAAAACTCATTTCCACACACAAACAAATGTTTAAATAAAGTTATGGTTTCTGAAGTTTCTAGAATTTTTATTTTTCTATTCTGTCATAAACAGACCAAATTAGGTTGACCCGCTTCAATCTCGAGTTGGTGTGATGGTTGATGAATGACGGCTAAACTGCTGGTTTTAGTGATGTGTCTTAAGACTCGGGAGTCGATTCTTTTTAGTGAGTCAAAAGAGCCGACTCCCATTGTTTTCCTGCTTAAGTACTCACAGTGCGCACAGAGCCAAAAGAGCCGGCTCCCTGAAATGATCCGAGCTTCCCATCACGAGCGTGTTTCCTGCTTACAGACGTTTAATCTTCCAGTATGACAGTCTGAGTTACACTGCAGTCGAAATTGGAAGAAAATCAGGTGTTTTCTGGTCGCGCCACGTCCTCGTCAAAGCTTTTACCAACAGCCGAAGTCAAGCAGCGTTTGGACCAATAGCGCGGCGCGTTGCTGAGCTGTGCAGACCGCCTGCTTCCGTCAGGAGTCTGTCCTCATGGTGACCTAACGGATGGAGGGTTGAACTCGCGCCAGCGCCATTCAAGTGGCTCAGACTACAGCATCTTCGGACTTCTTCGACACCCTGGCCCAATCCCAAACCGCCCCCTACACACTACCCCTCCACTACGGAGTGTCCCTCCCAATGAAGTCACACTCGCAACTGTGGAGGGCACTTTCAATTAAGGGGGAGGGTATAAATACGACGGGCAGGAATGGGAAGCCCTCTCCACTTCACCGGAAAACGGAAGACGTCGTCGCCATGGAAACAGACAGACGCCCCCTGTGTATGGCTGTCACGCTGTGGCAGAAATTGCGACTCGCCAGGAGTGCAGCAGCTTGCAGAAGACGCAAACATCTTCAGCGTTTGTTGGCTTTGTTGCTTCAGCAAGAGGTGAATGCTGCTCCGCTGTTTTTTTAATTAACTATACATATTTGATGGTGCATATTATCTTGCTATTATCTTGTCAACTGATCATTGTCAGCTAATTAGGCTATTGCTATCAGTGCTCCCAATGTCATTAAATTAAATGGACTTTATTTTGTGATGACAGACCAAAATTTGAGTAGATAGTTATTGATGAAACTGATATATATATATATATATATATATATATATGTGTGTGTGTGTG
Source organism: Scarus forsteni (assembly GCA_036419115.1). Taxonomy (NCBI): domain Eukaryota; kingdom Metazoa; phylum Chordata; class Actinopteri; order Labriformes; family Labridae; genus Scarus; species Scarus forsteni. The sequence continues at coordinate 700,080 of JAZDUH010000238.1, read as the reverse complement.
TGTGTGTGTGTGTGTGTGTGTGTCTATGTATATGTATATATATGTATATTTGTTCATATATTTTTATGTACATATTTATATCCTCCTGAGAACTGGAGAAAAAAGTGTCTTACAATTTCTTTTTTTGTGTGATTTTCTATCTATTTGGACCTAAACAAACACCTTACCATTTTGGTTTTTTTAAATATATTTTTATTTTTAATTTTACAGCATGTCCACTGAGGAGGACAACAGGACGACTTTCGTGTGAAAACAGCACTGAATTTAGAAGATTAAAAAAATAAGCAAGTTATATCTTTACAGTGATATTAAGTCATGAAAACATTCAATTTGATTAAAAAAAAAAAACAACAACTAAAAAAGTTGATCAAAGCACACAAGTTCTGTAAGAAAGCTGCAAATTTAACTCCCAGTATTTGGCTCATGAATGCGATCTTACCCTGATAGACCTCAAAATCCAATATCATGACCTTTTGAAGTCTTTACTTGAAGTACTATAAAGACAAAAGATTCACTTGTAGTACTAGTAGACATAATTTAAATGAAGCAGGAGGGATTCTAACCAAACCCATCACACTGTTTGGGTGTAATATTTTAAAAAGCCAATGGGAAGCCCGGATTTGCTTTTCCCCACCTTTTTATTAGGATACAAGGCTTAATAGTAGTACTAGTGAACATTTTTAAGTGTACTAGTATTACTAGTGACACTTTTGGCGTGGAGTGAAGTCTACTAGTGCACTAGTTGACTAAGGCCCTGTTTACACAACAATGATGTCACCAGAAAAGGAAAGGTTTTCCTTTACGTTTTCAAAAGCACTCCTCAGTCACATGGAGATGGTGCTAAAGTAATGCACATTCACATGGATTTACGAGAACGACTACAAACACGGTAGCGTGCATGCCACTTGTGTCCAATTATTATTGGTATATTATTGAAATAACTTTGCATAGTAAACGTGCTACAGAAAAGATATTGCGTTCATTGGAAATGATTTTTCAAGCTTTACAAAGCAAGTGTATTGAAGGACGGGTTCAGAATTTAGCATGTTAAGCCCTATTTTCTATTAATTTATATTAATTTCTGGCCCAAAAAATGGTTTTGGTAAAAAATGTTGAGGAATTTTCTGTCAGTAGAAAATAAGATGCTCTGCTTCTGGCCTGATGAGTCATTGAATGGGAGTCTATGCCCATATCCAATTTACGGTGGGAAATCAAAACTTGAGTTGCTACTCCACAAGTAACCTCACAAAATGTGAGACCTAACGTACTACATTGAAAAAAACTGATTCGGCCTATTACCTGTAGCATCAAAAAACACTGATTAACAAGTAATTCATAACTGAAAGAAACCACAATGGTTTGTGAGTGACTCTAGCAGTGAGAAAACAGCTAAACTAAGTGCAGACATGAAATGTATCAAAATCGGCTAGATGTCAATTGTGAAGGACATTTACTAAAGCGCTATTTCTTCCCAACCAAATAACCAAAACTTCTTTCTAAACTTCATAAACTATTCCTAACTTGTTCATGGACAATAAAATATATGATTATCACTGGTAAAAGCAAGAGAAATTAGTAATATTTGACATAACTTTCTTCTTTCCATAAAATGAGGTTGTTGGTATTCCAGCCATCTTGGAGGGAAAGACAGAAAAAAATCCCAGAATCCACCCTGGTACATGTCACATCATTGGAAAGCCCAGGATGTCCTCTACACAATACACTAGGACTTTGTAATGTAGCTCAAACACAGTGAGGGTAGGGACAAGGAATAAAGTGTCAATTATAAAGGACATTTTTGCATTGTCAGGTCTCAGGAGGATATATATATCAGTGCTGTCAGGCGATTAAAAAAATTCATCTAATCAATTACAGGATTTGTAATATGTTAATCTAATTAATCACATTCAAATCTCATATCTGCTTTAAGTCCCCACATGAAGAATTTGAATTCTAGGACATCACAAAATTGTAGTGGATGATTAATCAAATGAATACACCAAAAAGAGAAGATTGTATATCCACATTTTTATTGGTGACTGAATAAAACCAAAGTCAGGGCAACTTGTCCAGAAAATTCTAAACTCAATCAGGCAACTCAAACTACACTTGAAGTGTGTTTCATAAATTAAATTTTAAAAAAAAAAGAAAAAAGTGGAGGACACCCAGCAAACCAATTAGGCCTGATGCATTATTAAAGAATGTAGTACAAATATAGATAAATTAATTCAAAAATAAAATAAAGCTGAGTCTCAAATATGCCATTCCTGTCGTCACCTGGGCTTTGTTTGGTTTGACTAGCGACACATGTGTGAAGTGACTTGCCACTGCCATGTACGGGTCCTCCAATAATGGCCAATATCAAAATGTTTGTGTGCTACGAATAATCGTGATTAATGTTTTGAATGCATTAATTTGAGTTGTAATGAATTAATCTAATTAATACACTTAAGTGACAGCCCAAATATATATATATATATATATATATATATATATATATATATATATATATATATATATATATGTATATATATATATATGTATATATATGTATATGTGTGTGTGTGTGTGTGTGTATGTATACTGACATAACACAACAATATGTCTTCTCTCTCCCAGGAACACACAGTGCTGTACATGCAGCTGAATCCAGCCCTACCTCTTCTGCGGGTGTACAGTAACCCAGAGGCCTGCCTAAAGAAGGATTTTCGTCTCACCCGGCAGTCTGTGGCAGTTTTGATGAGGCTGTTAAACAATCCAAGGGACCATGGATGGGGTCAGGAGCTGGAGGTCCTGGCTTTCCTATACAGCCTTGCCCATGGCCTCTCCCTCTCTGTGGTGGCCCGTGCATTTGGAATGCCAAAATCCACTGTACACCGGGTCATCCACAGAGTTGCAGGTGAGATTAAGGCAAAGCTGGGTGCCATGATCTCCCTGCCCTCTCCAGATGAACTGGCAAACATCCCTGGTGGTTTCTGCCAGCTAGGACAAACTCCGGCGTTTGGCAGTGTAGCTGGTGCGCTTGACGGATGCCACATCCGTATTAAGCCACCAGGGAATGTCCACCAGTCAGATTACCTTAACTATAAATTGTTTTTTTCAATTCAGCTTCAAGCAATCTGTGATGCCACGGGCAGGTTTTTGGACATTTTTGTAGGCTATCCAGGTTCTGTCCATGATGCCCGAGTGCTTCGAAATAGCCCTGTCTACAGCCAAGCCCTGTATCCACCCTCTGGGTTCTGCCTGTTGGCAGATGGTGGATACCCCTGTATTGAGACACCTATTACCATCATCACACCTTACAAGCTGCCCCTGCATGGACGTGTCCAGGAGCGATACAACCGCCACCATTCCAGGGCACGTTCTGTGGTGGAGCGAGCTTTTGGGGTGATGAAGGCAAGATGGAGGGCCACATTCTTCAAAGCACTAGAGGTCAGCCCAAACTTTGCCCCTGACTTAGTTGCATGCTGTGCATTTCTGCATAATCTCTGCCTCACCACCAACGACACCATTGAGTTGGAGGAACACCTCATCGCTGACTGTGATCGCCAGGGTTTTCTGCAACACCCACCAGGAGGGCGGGAGACAAGTGGCCGAAATATAAGGGACAGGATGGCTGCAGCTGTTTCCACCCCTGAACACCTACCACAGCACCTGCAGGAGCATGATTACATTTGAACCCCCACCCACTTTTTCATGGGTGTGATTTTTTGTTGTGCTTGTGTTGCACCTCCTTTGTTATCATTTAGACAAAACAAATTGAAAGAATGAGTCGTAAAGAGAATTAAATGCATTTATTTATTTTCAACTCAAAACTGCTGGTCAACAAAAATGTCCTAATTTAAACGACAAAAAAAAAAACTTCAGACAAATAAAATAAATAATCCAGCATCATCATTCTCTGTGCTTGTGTGTGTGTGTATGGGGGGGGGGGGCTACATTTTGTCCACCATTTTCTCGAAGCCACCAAAACTCGTTCATTCTGAGCTGTCAGCTCAGAATCACGCCTCCTCTTTGTCTGCCTCCTTCATAAGAAAATCTATTAAAAAGTCAGACTTCCGTTTGTGTGGCTGTGGAGCAGGGGAAGGAGCGGGGGAAGGAGCAGGTGAAGGAGCAGGTGAAGGAGCAGGTGAAGGAGAAGGAGTGGATGACATTGGGCTGAGGGGGTTGACGGTGACTGGGGAAGGACTGGAGCCATGTGAAGTTGAGGGTGCCTGGTCATCGGCATCACAGGGGGAGAGTATGGTTGGGTCTGCCAAACAGGATGAAATTAATACTGGGGGGGAAATGGAGGGTCGTGAGCCCAGGGCCTCATGGAGGTCAGCATAATAGGGCCAGGTACTTGCTGTTTCCTCCCCTTGGTCAGTACCTGACCCCGTCCGTGGCTTTTTCAGTTCCTGGGGATTAATTATGTGAATTTAAGTTAAGTCTCACCCAACAACATCAATCTTGGGCCACAGACACAATGACTCACCTTATATTTTTTTTTTAGGTTCTCCCACTTTTTGGAGGCCTGTTTGGGGGTAACCTTCCCCTCAAGCCCCATCTCCTTGATCAAAAACCTAAGGCACAATAGAAGAGAAGGGGAAATGTTTGATTACAAAATTACACTTAGACTGAAACAAGAAACAAATGAATTTCACTGGGATAGTGCAGATACTTACTCCTATGCCTCTTTTGCAGCGTTTCTTTTTTTTGTGAAACGAGTTTCATTGGCAGCTTGGAGCCGCACAAGCTCTCTCGTTTTTTCACATGTCCCTGAAAAATCATTGAATTACAAGTCATTACAATGACACAAGCTACATCACATTTAAAATAATCTTAAGTGATTCCACATGTGTCTCAATCCTATTACCATCTGACATTTCCAAACAAACAAATGAATTAATGTGGCCAATTGTGTTCACATGTTGAGGTCTCAGGGCTGCATAATCAAATCAAACGTCAGCATAATCAAATCAAATGTCAGCATCACGTAAGATTTGCTTATTTCATTCATTCATTTTAGGTTTTTAAACCACGCTTTCATGATTTTCTGTCAGTGTGACAAAACTGCGGGGAACATGGACACATACGGCAC